>VYZW01037417.1:6878-83991 GCA_013401315.1 Balaeniceps rex | reverse complement strand
CCTGTCAGCCTGACCTTGGTACCGGGGAAGATTATGGAACGGTTCATTCCGAGTGCACTCTACAGGCATGTGCAGGTCAACAAGGGGATCAGGCCCAGCCACCATGTGTTCGTGAACGGCAAGTCCTGCTTGACCAACCTGATCTCCTATGACCAGGTGACCCACCTAGTGGATGAGGGGAAGGCTGTAGTTGTTATCTATGTGGACTTTAGTAAAGCCTTCGACACTGTTTCCTACAGCATTCTCCTGGAGAAACTGGCGGCTCATGGCTTAGACAGGTGTACTCTTCAAAGGGTAAAAAACTGGCTGGATGGCTGAGCCCAGAAAGTTGTGGTGAACAGAGTTAAATCCAGTTGGCGACCGGTCACAAGCGGTGTTCCCCAGGGCTCAGTTTTGGGGTCAGTCTTCTTTAATATCTTTATCAATGACCTGGATGAGGGGATTGAGTGCACCCTCAGTAAGTTCGCAGATGACACCAAATTGGTCAGGTGTGTCGATCTACTTGAGTGTAGGAAGGCTCTGCAGAGGAATCTGGACAGGATGGATCAATGGGCTGAGGCCAGTTGTATGAGGCTTAACAAGGCAAATTGCCAGGTCCTGCACTTCAGTCACAACAACCCCATGCAATGCTACAGGCTTGGGGAAGAGTGGCTGGAAAGCTGCCTGGCAGAAAAGGACCTGGGGGTGCTGGTTGACAGCAGTGTGCCCAGGTGGCCAAGAAGGCCAACACCATCCTGGCTTGTATCAGGAATAATGTGGTCAGCAGGACTAGGGAAGTGATCATCCCCCTGTACTTGGTACTGGTGAGGCCACACCTTGAATACTGTGTTTAGTTTTGGGCCCCTCAGTACAAGAAGGACATTGAGTTGCTGGAGCGTGTCCAGAGAAGGGCAACAAAACTGGTGAAGGGTGTGGAGCAGAAGTCTTATGAGGAGCGGCTGAGGGAACTGGGGTTGTTTAGTCTGGAGAAGAGGAGGCTGAGGGGAGACCTTATTGCTCTCTATAACTACCTGAAAGGAGGGTGTAGTGAGGTGGGTGTTGGTCTCTTTTCCCAAGTAGCAAGGGATAGGACGAGAGGCAATGGCCTCAAGTTGCGCCAGAGGAGGTTCAGATTAGATATTAGGAAAAATTTGTTCACTGAAAGGGTTATGAAGCACTGGAGCAGGCTGCCCAGAGAAGTGGTGGAGTCACCATCCCTGGAGGTGTTCAAAAAATGTGTAGATGTGGCACTTCGGGTCATGGTTTAGTAGGCATGGTGGCGTTGTGTTGACAGTTGGACTAGATGATCTTAGAGGTCTTTTCCAACCTTAATGATTCTATGATTCTTAAGTTCAAAGCATTTAAACATTAGTTAACTAAGTCCTGAATGCAATGAAAGGTAGCTACATTTTAGTTCATTTTCCCTTCCTCACGAAAATTCTTAACATGCTTACAAACTCTTTTTTTCCCCTTATGTCCTGCTCTAGACAGTTCTACATGAAAATACCAGGGGTTTCATACCCCTCTCATCCATTAGGCATGTAGCCAAAAGCAGAATAATTTATTTTTTCGCCCTGTTAATGATAGACAGAACTCTTGTTAGGTGGATATGTAACAAATTTGTTTTGCTGGAGTTACGGAACAGGTTGGTTGAATTTCCACCAGTTTATTCTTAGTCTAATCAAAGTCTTAACAGTCTAACCAAGTTAAAATGATGCTAACACAGTACAAATTATATGCAGTTAAAATTACAAATATGTGTGTGTGTTTTAGATGTGTATAAGTTTATAAATATATATATTTATGTTATACATATAAATATATGTATGAAAACTTCCTAGTATCAGTCCCTTTCTCTGTTCTCATGCTCACCCTTCTGCTGCCCCTGTGGTGGGTTTTACAGTGGACGGTTTCTGTCTGAGAAGGGTCTGTATGGGGAGTCATCAGCAACTTAAGTCCTTCACTGGGAGTAGTACAATGTTGATTCTGATAGTTTCTTCTTCTGCACACTAGGATCTACCTCAGGTCATTTTTATGTGTCTGCTAAAATGCTCAACACCTTGTTCCCTTTTCATTGGTCTGCAAGTCCATGATGTATTCAAATGCTCTGTATATGGTGTGCTTTACATAAGCTGGATGCTTGTCCTTTGCGCTCTTTGTTATCTCAAAAATGTGTTTTGCCCAGATCTAAAGACTACATTTCTTTGATGACCAAAAATTCACCATTGGTGAGGTTTGTATAGGTCTAGAGCCTCCAGTATTATCTTGTACCTGGACTTTCAAGGCCCTTGTTGTCGCATACTGCCACACTTCCATACTACATTTTATTCGAGGGTCTCAGATAGTTCTTCCTAAATGGTATAAACTGTGCTATACCTATCTGTTAGTTACTAAATGCATACAATAGTAAGCATTACACCACATGTTGGTAGAAAACAATAAAAGCTAAACCAAAGTAGGTAATATTTAGCTGGTTATTAGATAATTGCTGTTACAAGTTAAAACACATCTCTAGGCAAGCCAAAGCTAGTCCAGACAAAGCCAGGCAGGTTTTGGGGTCTGATTTGTAAGCTTAGCAAAACCTGTTGCAAGCAACAACTCAGTATTTATTGGGGTACAGTGCTACAAATAATAACATTGGGCATTAGATTAGCTGTACCTCACTGCTAATACCAGACCATTCTCTTTATTTGCTTTGCATAGCTACTTCAAATACCATCAGTTTAGCATAGGTGAAATTCATTCACCACATAAATAGCAAATAAGATTTTTCATCTCCAAGTGATTTTACCAGTATTTCCAATTTTATAAGTTTAGAATTTTTTATATTTTTTTATAAATATAACAAATCTTTCAATAATTTACAGCTATTTTTAAAATAAGCACAGTCACATCTTTCTTCAATCTTACATGCTTCAGCAAACCATAATAACAACAATAACAAGTATACATTAGTTTAATAAAACTAAGGAATTTGCAGAAGTTAAATGACCTGTTGTATGAGAATTTCAAAAAGTTTTTAAATTAATATCTCTTACACTTCAAAGTTACTAAACTTCTTTAATCCCCACAAGTGTTCAAGGCCTGTTTTGTTGTACGTAGTTAATGTATATAATTTTAAATATAGCAGATTGTAAACACCACTTTTTTTTTTGTATATTGATAACAAAGGTTTTTCTTAACTATTTAAATAGACATTTCACTGACAACAGTTTGATATAGTTTTATCTGTATTGTCTCCTAGAGTGTACTTAGAACATAATTTACTTCAGAGTTAAGCAAGTTGTGAAGTCTCAGAAAACAAAATAAGTCTTCAGAATTAAATCTTATAATGGAATCTTGCTTAAGCTTTATTTTCAATATTGTTATCTGTATTTTCCAGTAAAATACTTCATAGAATAGCATGTGTTATCTGTATTTGGAAAAACATAGATTTTCATTAAACAGAAGGCTGCTGACCATGTCTTAAAACAAGTAATTTTAAGAGTTCTGGAACTAATGAATACTCCTCTTGGGATGGACTGAATCTCCATATGGGAAGTACCCATAGGACTGTCTATGACTGCAGGAGCATCCTAAGATGCTTCTAGGAAGATGAACCTCATCTTCCTTTCACATGGATATAAAATGACACCAGTCCATACAAATTTTCTTCCTCTCTTGCAGGCCAGGAGTCTCGTCTAGCCATGATTCAAAAGGCAAGTTATGCCAAACTGCTTAATTGTCAAAATGTTCTTTCCTCTAATCTAATCCTCTGTTCTTGTCATTCCTGATGTAATGAATCAATTTTTAAGGAGGCATTAGAAAATGAAGTAATAAGAAGAAACTGTCATCAAAATAGCATTCAGAAAACTTATCCTTAAAATAAATCTATGCTTATGTGTATACATATATATGTATGCATGTTTGTATGTATGCATAACCTGTTTATTGTCTGATGTTGTAATTTTATTGCCTGCACGTCTTCAGGCAGGTTCTTCTAGTGGAAGGAAGAGTGAAGCAGACATAGTAGGTTTCAAAATAATGAAACATGCAAGATGTGAGAGAACTAATGGAAGACCCCGCAGAAGCATACAGTAAACACAGAATAAAGAGCTGTCAGAATTAAACATGAAAAAATGAAAACTACTACGGGGGACTGTTGGAGACAATAGGCAGTGATCCAGTGTTTGTGTTCCTCAAGAAAGGGAGAAAGTGCAAATATTGTTCAGAGTGAAGAGTATGTGGAACTTGTTAGTTCTGACATAAGTGCATAATTCAGCTTAGTTTTTCTTTTACACCTACTTAGAACAATTTGAAAGGATAACAGAACAAGATGCATTATTTGCTAAATATTATTTGGGCACTTTTTTTTCCAGTTATGCTTGCTTAGTTAACAGTATAGACTCTAAATCCCCATACTCTACCTAACGGAAGCTTTAACAGCACATAGATTTCTGCATTTGAGCATATTCCCTCATACTTTGTGTACAGGTCATTAGAACTGGTTGCTACTGAAGGAAATAATATACTGTTGTCAATTCAAAACTAATTTCAGCATGATTTATGTCATATCCCAGAAAAGCTCAACAAATAAATTGTGTTTTGTAGTACAAAGGCTACATCAAAATGTAGAAGTGTGAATATATCTGATTTTATCAGAGTGTACTGCACTGCTTTTTTCCAATAAAAATAAAATACATATAAATATAAGATTCAGCTTCAGCGCAATTTATTTTTTCCTTGTGCATAAGGACTACTTTTATTGGAACTAATACTCTCCCATTCAGGACTGTGTGGCTACTCCAGCTCTATGGTTTTGAAAGGCTGTTAGTCAGAGAAAAATGAAGAAAAAGGTTTCTTCTGATTGCCAAAAAATTTAGTTCAGGGGAGAGTTGGTAAACTGAGTGCTGAACTGACAGATAAAGACGCTGAAATCCTGATTAATGGAAAATCCGTGTTACTACTTTTGTAAGTGACAAAATACATTTTTTCAGAGTGTTTCTGCCTCTCTGATTCTAACTTTGTTTGCCAGGACAATCTCTAGGGATTAATAAATTGTTCAGGCATTGGTTTCTGAGGCTGCCAGAAATGGTATCTCACAAAAGAATTTTCTTTGTGAGTGGATAATTTGTGAACTGAACAAGTTCATTTTGCAGCTAATTCTGTGGTTTCAAGTAATTTCTCTGATTTCAAGAAAATTGTTTTGGAATCAATGTTTTTTTTCAAGAGCTAGATGTCATGTTATATACATTTCACATTATATATGCATTGGTATATATTTATATACATAAATATGTAAAAATATATTTTTTATATATGGTTGTACACATTAACATCTATTTAATAGACGTACATACTGGAAGACATGTTTGTTGTATGATTTGTTTCCTTCTAACTTCAGTGACTGACAGTGTAGCTGTGCAAAGGAGATTTCCTCTACAGTCAGTGGAAATAATTTTTCTAGGAAGGAGAATTCAGGCAAGAGTTTTAAGATAAGCCAGCATGGTTTATAGAAGTGCTTATTTCTTTCTATGAATTTTAAAGCAACAGCACATCTACATATGATCAGGTAAGTACCACTCTTAAGTTTCTACAGTATTGAATCAAATACTCTGACATCACTTAAAGCATGTGTCTAAATACAGGCACTTCTTTTCACTTTAAGAAGTTCTGAGTAGGCCATAATTCTTGTGTTTTCACACTTTGCCTGAAAGTGCATTGTTTTAATGTTGTCCAAAATCAGATTTCATTCTAAAAGTTTTATTTCAACAGTGATTTCAAATATATTTAAGCTACTTAGTTGCTGTCTTCAATTAGATCTTAAAATATAAAGTATGTTAAATTGTGAGATGCCCTGCAAAACTTGGTTCTTTATTAAAGGCTGCAGTGTACCCTCTGTAGGCATAAGAACACAAAATCCTTTGATCTCTTTGTTGTGCAGTGGACCAAGGTATCTATCTCTTCTACTCTTAAGTATTACTTTCTGGGGAGCCCACTCAGGTAGAGTTGGTGGGTAATATTACATCTCTGGCAACAGTTTTACTGCATTACTAATAAAATGTCCTTTGAATATTTAACTGCCTTTGACATCACAAGTAATCTGCAATTTGTGTGAGAAATACTCAGTGAAAAGGTGAAACCTTGGGGGTTTTTTACTATTCTTTCCTGTATTTTCTGTCTGTCTTATTTCAAGTACACATTTTCATTCTACTAACCACAGTACTGTTATAATAGTGCCCAGTGAAGCATGAGTCAGACAGCACCTATTAATCACATCATTTAGTCTCTGTCTTATGAACGTAACTATATTAAAACAAAACAAAAATAAGGAAAAAAGTCCACACCAAAGAGAAAAAAAAATTACTTTTTCTTCAATACCTTTTCCCACTCTGTATTTCATTTAAGAACTTGAAATTAAAGTTACTTAGATTAATGTAGTACCTCAAGAATGTTGATAGTTTCAAAATAAACTATAGTGTTTGCTAACTGTGTGGAAGCTTCTTTGCAAAAACGATAGCATGAGTAGCTCAAGAGTTGTTGTTTGCTTAGCTTTTTATGATTTTATTTTCTTAACTTGAACGGAGATCTGAAATATTCAGAATTCACTGAACATAAAGAAATATAAAGACAAAAGAAATAAAAACATTAAATTATTTGAGTGCAGAAAATTCTTTGATACAACTGGTTCTTTGTAAGGCAAATAGCAGCGATGAACATAATGACAGCAACTCAAATTAAACGTAAAACACAAATTTATTTTAAGAAAAACTGTGGAAAGCCCTAGTGTAATCAGGTTTCAAAATTAATATTACATTACTTCAAAAGATTTCAGCTTATCTTGGTTGTCAGCTGTATTGTGCCATACAATAGCTACAGGTTCCTTTTTTGTATGGCGTACACAAAAGCTACTGTATGCATGATATTTTTCCTCTCATGTCTTGTTTGATTTATCTACTTGTTGTTTCATTAAAATTCCAGAATGTGGAAAAAAAAACCTCAAATGAAGAGCAGCAGACCAACAACAGCAAAACCATGCCACAAACATGCTATATACGAGCAAAAATTTTATGGGTATGGTTAACTGTAAATACATGAATAATATCAGCCTACTCCATCCAGCCTCTAAAGAAACATTTGATTTTTCCTGAAGTCAGAAATGTTGCAAATCTTAGGTAACTTCCCAAAGTGTCAAAATCAACGAACAAGCCATTAGCAAAAATGATAAAGTCTTATATTCAGTACCTTCATGTACATAGAAGGACGTATAAAAGGCAAATTGAAAGGTTCCAGACGTCCACTGATTTTAAATTACCTGCAAGAACTCAAGAAATAGGTCTGAGCATTACTTGGGCAGTGGTGTAGACATTATTTCAGCAGTTTGGACATGAAAAAAAAAAAAAGCTGAAAATATATTATCATTTAATTTGATGATACATCCTCAAATGGAATATTATGTGTAATTATCTCAGGATATACCAGAAAGAGAAAAGGTACAACTAAAAGCATACAGTACTCTACAGTTATTCCATATGTGGAAGTCTAAAGCAGTTAAAATTCTTGCTTAAAAATTAAAATTCAGACACATTGTATAATAGTAATATAAAAATGTGTATTGATGAACTCCTGCTTACCTAAGACTTACTTAATTATCATAATTTAAGTGAAAAAAGTAAATTAAAAGGACAAAAAGTTCTGAGCAAGAGGGAACTGCTAGTCAGGAATTTTATTGAATTAATACTATTTTTAGCCTCACAGCAAAATTTAACTCCCTACTATTCATAAACTCCAAAGATTGCGGAGTGTGAACATAAGCAGAAATAGAAAAAAGTATCGTAAGTATATTAATATGGACAAGCATTCTTTATGCAGTCCTACTAAGTGAAGAAAAAAATAGTTCTGTACTTAAGTCATCCCCTTCCTCCTAAAGGTTGGGAAATTCTTCTTATGGACAAGTCTGTAAAGGTATTTTAACACATACTAATATTTAAGTATCTGACTATTGCTTCTGTAAACAAAGGAAAGTATTTTCAACTTTTGTCTTCTGTTTAAATCAGTAGAAATTGCCCTGTACACTTCAAGAAAAGGAAGATTTAGCACATAAAGATTTCCTGGGTATTTTGATAGTAAGGTTTTTTTATAGTGATTGTCAAAGACAAGTTAAAGGATGACATGAACAAACTTGAAAAATATCTTATCTGTCATATTAGTCTGTAGAGTCTCTTATTCAGCCTGAGTATCAATGCTATGTTGCATGAATTCATAAGTACTTTTAAAAATAATTAATTATCATTAAACCGTAGGACATTTATCTACACTAATGATGACAAGACAGAAAAATGCGTGCCTGATCAACTTAATTCAGTTTCATCAAAATATTTTGAATGAACATGTATTAGAAATTAACGTTAATACTAGAAAGCAGTCCTATAAGTCTGATTTTTTTTAATCCAGAAAAATATTGTTGAGATATTTTTTCACATGATGTGCTATTAAGATGGATATACTCAATATAAAAGCAGTGTGAAAACCAACCAAACTATTAACCTCTCATAGTGTTTCAAAACATAAGATAAGAAGTTTCTCAACATCTCCCACATGCCAAGGTCTTTTAAAGCCTAATTAATATGTTACTTATGGCAGAAGCAGGAATACGTAATTCTCCTCCACTGGATAACCTATGGCCTGTAATAAACATTATCACTAAAGCTGCCAAATCCTCATCATTGTCAAGCATATTTATAATATATTTTACCTCTCAATCATTATATTGTAGCTATATGTATTTTAATAATCATTGATAAAACTATATAGTCTATTGTTTTATCACTAGTCCATACCCACGATGCCATTTGTCACTCATGGGTCAATAGATATCCACACTGAAAAAAAAATTAATTCACGACATATTAGTATGTAATGAATTCTGGGCACTCTAGTCTCAAAGAAGGATCGTTATGTTATCATTATTCTATATATCAATTCCTTGGAAGACATAAGACCTCTAAACATAGAATTTGTGAATGTGGTAATTTTAATTGTTCATCTAGCTACAGTTTGAACCAAGGTCACAGAAGTGGGTAGGTTTTTTTAAAGACACCACTTTCACCTAAGTTTGTACTTATCAAAGTAAATAATAAACAAATATTAAAGTAAATAATAAATTATTTACCATATTATTGGAAAAAAGTCAAAATTAGGTTCTGAAAATCTCACACTATCTTCTTAATGAAATTTTAGCCTTATTAGTATCTTACTAGTACATATTAGTGAACATGTCTTATATTACTACTAAGTATCCTGCCTTTTGGAAAGTGAGGATAGTATCTATTAAACTTGGAAATAATCATTGTGTAATCATACGAAATTATCATGGTTTAACCCCAGCTAGCAACTAAACACCACACAGCCACTCACTCGCTCCCCCCTGCCAGTAGGATGGGAGAGATAATCAGAAGAGTAAAAGTGAGAAAACTTGTGGGTTGAGATAAAGACAGTGTAATAAGTAAAGCAAAAGCCATGCACACAAACAAAGCAAAACAAGGAATTCATTCACTACTTCCCATCGTCAGGCAGGTGTTCAGCCATCTCCAGGAAAGCAGGGCTTCATCAGACGTAACAGTTACTTGGGAAGACAAACACCATCACTCTGAATGTCCCCCCATTCCTTCTGCTTCCCCAAGTTTGATATGCTGAGCATGATGATATGGTATGGAATATCCCTTTGGTCCACAGCCGTTGGGGTCGGCTGTTCCGGCTGTGTCCCCTCCCAACTTCTTGTGCACCCCCAACCTACTCGCTGGTGGGGTAATGTGAGAAGCAGAAAAGGCCTTGACTCTGTGTAAGTACTGCTCAGCTATAACTAAAACATCCCTGTGTTATCAACACTGTTTTTCAGCACAAATCCAAAATATAGCCTCATACTAGCTACTGTGAAGAAAATTAACTATCCCAGATGAAACGAGCACATTCTCCACCCCTTCTTCCATACCATTTACGTCATGCTCAGGTTCCACACTATCCAATACGTCCTCATTAACCACCACCACCCCCCTTCCCATCTTTTGATGTAATACGCAGATATCATTCCCTTAGTCTATGGACCATCCCTGTGAAATGTCCAGAACATGTCCACAAATGTCCACAAAATGTTCATTGAGTTCATTTAGTCCATGACTTTGGTCTCCATCTGTTATGGTGGTCGCTCAGGACAGGAGAGGTGGTGTGTTTCGTGGAGTTACTGGGCACCAAAGCCAGCTCAGGTCAGGTCACTGCTGTATTTGCACTGCTTTTTGTAAGGCTTGTCCTCCATTGGTTCAGGTGGTTCCTGCTATAGTTATTCCTATAACATGCAACTCAAATCATGGGTTACAACAATTTAAATGTATTTCCATTACAATCTCCACCCCTGGTACCTTTGGACCAGACCATAGGGTTTAACATTGCAATGAACTCCTCCCCTTGCCCCTGCTCCAGCTTGGACTTGTCCACAGATTGCAGTCCCTTAGAGGTGTATCTGCTCCAAGTAGAGCCTTATCTATGAGCCACCGTCTCTTCAGGGGTATACCTGCTGCGGCATAGACTTATCCACAGCCACAGTCATTTTGAGGTGCACCTGTTCCAGCATGGCCTTCTCCATGGGCCACAACGCCTTCAGAGATATACCTGCTCCAGCATGGCCTTATCCACAGTCACAGTCTCTTCAGAAGTAAACCTGCTCCCACATGGCCCCACCCATGGCTGCAGTCCCTCCAGAGGTGTACCTGCTCTGGTGTGGGCTTATCAATGGCTACATGCTTTGAGGTGCTCCAGCATGACCTCATGCACAGCCACTGATGCTTCAAGGTATACCTGCTGCAGCATGGACTTATCCACAGCCACAGATGCTTTGAGGTGTACCTTCTCCAGCATGGACTTATCCTTGGGCCACAATCCCTTCAGACACATACCTGCTGTGTCACAGACATAACCACAGCTACAGATGCTTTGAGATGTACCTGCTCTGTGGCATGGGCTTATCCACAGCCACAGACGCTTCGGGGTGTCCTGCTCCCGCATGGACTCATCCACAGGTCACAGTCCCTTTGACTCGAGTTCACACTGGAGTTCCAACCTGTCCAGTACAGCAGCATAGCAACAGCAGCAATGCCCTGGCCATCTGCCAGCCCAGGAGTATCACCATTGCGGTTATCAAAATGTTCCAGGCACAGCAGAGTAAGATGATAAGCAGTACAGCAAGCAGCAAAAACAAAAAGCAGCACTAACGAGCACTAGACCTCCCAAAGAGGAAAACTAGAAATCTAGCTGTCTTCAGTCTCTTTGAAAATTACCATCTAAAAATCAGGATGCATTATTAGGTGTAATTTCTCAGAAATGTAATTAACAGACTCTGATTAAAAAAGCCAAGGTGCTGATGCTTTTTCATATTTGAGTAATTCAGAAAACTTAATTCAAAACATAGCATTTTGCTTAATGTAAGAAAAAGGCAGTGTGATCAATGAAATATTTTAAAAACCACATAGTAAAAGGGTGACGGGTATTTTAAAATTTGGTATGAAAATTTGCCCTCTAACCTGTACTGTTGCATCAGGTGCAGCACTTGGCATTTCCCTTCATTGAACTTCATGGGATTGCTTTCTACCATTTCTTCAGCCTGTTGAGGTAACTCTGAATGGCAATGCAGCCATCTGGTATGTTAACCACTCCTCCCAGTTTTGTATCATCTGCAAACTTGCAGAGGGTGCACTCCAGCCTATTCTCAAGGTCATTAATGAAGATATTAAACATAATTGGCCCCAATAGTATACCCCCAGGTTAAACCACTAGTGACTGGCCTCCAGCTGGACTTCATGCTGCTGATCACAACCCTTTGAAACTGGCAGTTCAACCACTTTTTAATCCACCTCACTGTGTACTTGTCTAGTCTGTATTTCATCAGTTTTTCTATGAGAATATTGTGGGAGACAGTGTCAAAAGTCTTAAGATAAATCGTATCCACTGCTCTCCCTTCATCCACTGAGCCTGTCATTTCATCATAGAAGGTAATCAGGAAGTCCCCTTTGCAAATCCATGCTGACTATCCCAATAAACTTCTTGTTCTTAATATTTTGGGAAATTACTTCGGAGTGCATTTGTTCCGTCTCCTTCACAGGGATTGAGGCAAGTCTGATCACCATGTAGTTCCCCCGATGCTCCTTCTTGCTCTGAAAGTTAGAGAGACATTTGGTTTCTTCTAGCCCTCAGGAATCTCTCACAGTCACTATGACCTTTCAAAGATAAACAAGAGTAGCCTTGCAATGACATTGGCCAGCCCTCTCAGTACTTGTGGGTACCTCCCATCAGGTCTAATGGAGGTGTGTACCTCCAATTTGTTTAAATGATCCTAACCTGAATCTCTTCCACTGATGGTAAGTCTTAATTGCTCTGGACTTTCTTACAGATTTCAAGGGCCTGGGATTTCTGAAGCTGTGTACTTGACTGGTAAGTCAAGACCAAGGTGAAAAAGTATCTAGTGCCTCATTCTTCTCCATGTGCCTTGTTGACATGTCCCCATTCCCATTCAGCAGCAGGCTTACATTTTCTTTATTCTTCTTTTTGCTGTTTATCTCTTTATGTACTTGTAGAAGACCTTCTTGTCTTCCTTCACATCCTTCATAAGATTCAAGTCCAGGTGGGTTCTGTCTTTCCTAATGCTGTCCCAGAACACTCAGTGTCTCTGTATTCCTCCTAGGTGACCTGACAGCTTCCATGCCTTGTATGCTTTCTTTTTGGTTTTGAGTTTAGTCAGGAGCTCCCTGTACATCCATACAGGTCTCGTTCAATCTTTGCTCAACTTTCTGCATGTTGGGATGGACCTCCTGAACTTGGAAGATACGATTTTCTAAACCCAACCTTTATCTTCTGGACCTTCCAAGCACAGCCCCGAACAGACCAAGGTCTATTCTCCCAAAGTCCAAGGGTGTGATATTGCTATTTACTTTGCCTGTTTGTCTGTTATTTCCCTCCACTTAGGATCCTGAACACCACTATCTCATGGTCACTGCAGCCTTGTTGATACAGGGCATGGGTACAGTTTTTCAGTGACTACTAAAAAATTATGAGTATTTTTCTTTTTTTAAGGATAGGGATGTTCTTCTAAGAGAAAAATTAGTTAACAGGTATTGGGAGGTTTCAGACAAAAAAGTACTGAGGATTTTAAATATAATTTATGTGAACTTGACAATTATTTGTAATGAGGTACACTTCTAAACTAGTTCTGTGTCCCACTAAGCAATGACATTTATTTTCCATGAAGATGCTGAATGATTTTATAAATGCATTATACTGTTGACCTTCACAGTGTTCTGAATTCTCAATATATTTTTCACTTTTTTTATAGTCCTTTATCATCTTCCTCCTTATTTGACTTAATTTGAGTCTGAAAAGTCCTTACTATTTAGTTTCTCATCCTAGAGCAGTTACATTCATTTTATTTTGGTAACTTTTCTAGTTCTAGACCCTTGATGAGTTGGTTATATGTAACCATGATTATATGTAGTTTTCAAGATACAGCACATAAATAATGGATATCACATGGATGTATATGTCCTTTTTTTGTTCATTTCAGTCCTTTTCTAAAAATTCGTACTATTTTGTTTTCCTTTGGCCACCAATAAGTCCACTTTCATCTGAAGCTTGGTGTAGCAGCACCTACATGTGGTTTGCTGAACAGCACTAAACTTGTTTGAAAAAAGCTGACAGGGAGAAGGCATTCATCATGAGAAAAGGAAAACAATGTTGTCGTGGTTTAGCCCCAGTCGGCAACTAAGCACCACGCAGCCGCTCGCTCACCCTCCCCCTCCCTGGTGGGATGGGGGAGAGAATCGGAAGGGCAAGAGTAAGAAAACCCACGGGTTGAGATAAGAACAGTTTAATAATTGAAATAAAATAATAATAATGATAATAATAATAATAATAATTGTAATGAAAAGGAGAACGAGAGAGACAAACAAAACCCAGGGAAAAGAAAACAAGTGATGCAACCGCTCACCACCCGCCGACCGACACCCAGCCAGGCCCCGAGCAGTGATCGCTGCCCCCCGGCTAACTCCCCTCGGTTTATATACTGAGCATGACGTCATATGGTATGGAATAGCCCTTTGGTCAATTTGGATCAACTATCTTGGGCTGTGCCCCCTCCCAACTTCTTGTGCACCTGGCAGAGCATGGGAAGCTGAAAAAGAAAGTCCTTGACTAGCCTAAGCACTACTTAGCAACAACTAAAACCTCAGTGTGTTATCAGCATTCTTCTCCTACTAAATCCAAAACACAGCACTATGCCAGCTACTAGGAAGAAAAGTAACTCTAAACCAGCTGAAACCAGGAGAAATGTCTTCCCTTTTCTTTCTATATGCTTCTTGTATTTCTTTTTTTTTCCCCTTCTGATTAACACAAGGTTATTTTTCTCTATTTATTTCAATAATTGTAGAAGCTGAAAAAAAGTGACTTTTTTTTACTTTTAAAGATTATTTATGTGCATTATATGACATTATGTATTTGTAATATTCTTTCTAGACTTATGGTACCATATTAGTATCTTCTGCTTCTGCCTCCATTTGTAGAGTATAAAATATGGTAAACCAGCTGCTGATGCTGATTAACATACATATTCAAAAGAAATGTGGCAACTGAGATGCACTTTAGAAAGGATTGTTACATTACCTGAAGTCTGTTAGTGCTGTAAACACTTTTGAAATGAAATAGTTAGTCTTCTTAACTACTGAATTAAAAAAAAGAAAAGTCCTCATGTCCCAATGAATAAGATGGCAATTTTTATTAGGAAATTGGTGAGCAACTGTATCAGGCTTTAAAGATAAATCAATTTCTACTTAATTTCTTAAAAAAAACCAAAACCCTTCACTCCCTGTACTTTTTAAGTGAAGAGATAAATTGAAGAGCTTAGCATATCCTGCCTGAGGTGACTGCATTACTGACTTGGTGATAACCCTTTTATTCTTCTGGTTGTTAATAATGATGTAACAAAGCTCAGCTGTTCACTTCTGTATCAAGTACAGAGATGAGAAACTATAAAGAAACAGTAACGGAAAGTGCTTACCATTGTCCTAATGAAAATGTTGATATACTGGAATCTAAAACTGACATTGTTATTATTTCTGTGATCATACTGCCAAGTTTCTGTTTACACTTCCTAGCTCAGGAGGATCATCTAGCCCAATGTATTTTTCAGAATCTGAATTTTCCTTTGTAAGCCTGGTGTGACAATAAGCCTTTCCTTTGTATGAAAGTCTTCTCTCCAAAATTAAAATTCTAAACATTTAATGCTGAAAATTTTAGATTAATAAAATAGTCATATAAAGGATACGCTATGAAATGTTTCCTGGTGTTGTAAATGCTACTCATTAACTCAGTAGTGATGTGAAAAGCAACTGAGTTCATGGAGAAATACTAGATCAAATACATTAAGAATCTCACTGAAGCATAAGAAATATCTATGCTCATTCAACTTTTTTGCAAGCATTCTTTTTACTGATTCCTAGTTTTACAGACTTTTCTGAAAAATAAAGGAAAAGATACAAAATAAAGTCTTCAGATTTTTTTCCTAGTTACTGAAAAGCTGATTGGTTTGTCTAAGTAAGTAATGAGGATGTTTACAGTCCCCAAAGAAAATTCCTGTTGCACAGAGATGCATCCTGGTAGAAAGTGATCATGTGGTCATTAGATGTTCTGTGTGTTTTTACAGTATGTACCATTTCATACTAAATATGCAATCAGGAAAATCTGAGATCCAAAAATAGATACAAATTTTGAAACACTACATTCCTTAAGTGTTTAATTTTTAATTACTCACTAATGCATACTTCCTTTATGTGTTTGTGAACTATTGGCAAACATCTCCTTATCATCTGACTGTGGTTACCAAAGACTGTTTAGATTTTTAATACCTCATGACAGTGGGTACTTAACATGAAAGAAGGAGCACCTGAAAATACTTTTTTGGATGTTACACAGAATTCAGTAATATATTTTTGTGTTCCAATAGATCAGTTTATGCTGGTTTTCATTCGACATGAAAGTATCAATAAAAGATGTAATCAGCTGTAACCAATTCTTGATTAGGACGGTTGTCTTTATTTTTTTTCATTTTGCCTGAAGACATTAAAGCCATAAATATACATGCTATCAGCAATTAAAACATTATTATTTCCTGACTACTCCACTTTTTTCCTGAGGAGCTCCGTTAGTCATTTGTAGAATATGTTTGTTCCTGGATGGGAAAATACATCCTTTTGTAGGTACTACTACAGAAATGCCAAAAGAAAACATGAACAAAATATCAGGAAAAATATGCTATTGTCACGCATAACCAAAACAAAAATTCATGTAATTTCTTTTAGACAAGAAATAAAAAGGCCTGACCACAAGCATGGGAGATGACATTTCTCAACATTAGAACCTGAATATGCTAAAAAAGTATATATAGATGTTGAGAAACTTCTCACTCAAAAACTTGCTTTCTCAATAATATTTTCTTCTGTGCTAATTACATCAGGCTTCTCTTTGTGGAGCTGAATTTTATTTGAAGTTGTTAAGAGACAAGAGATTCATCAAAATACTCAGTTGTGAAAACACCGAGCTAATTTCATTCCATCAAATTCATCAACAGTGAGCAATTTTACTGCTGGTTTGGAAAAAAATTTATTTAGAGACATTATTTAAAGAGACCAAAAATGAGCCAACTCTCTCTATCCCTGTATCCGATTTTGAAAATTTTCACATATTTGACATATTGTCATACGATGTCTGTCATCACGAAAAAGTCCTAAACCAGGTGTCTGATCACATTTTCTGAACAGGGGAAAAAATATTATGAAAGATGTGTAAAAAACAGACCTCTTATCTTTAAAGACAAGGATAATATAATACATGTAGTAGCTAAACAAATAAAATATTTCCCCTTATTCCTGTTTTATTCAGCTTGTCTTTTGCTGTAGGAAACAATGTGGTTTTGTGTATGAAAATGTCTGTATCTCTATAAATTATCACTGAAATAATTTCAACAACAGTGAATTCAAGTTAACTATGCAGAGTAGGATTCAGTCCGCGTAACACTGGTACCTAACTAACATCCAAGTCTTGATGATTAGAGAAGCAATTCTCCCAATCTAGATATCTACATATCCACTTTAACCCTACTTTAGATTCTTTATGGCAGCTGAGACGTTCCACTGGGAGGTCTGGAGGAGCTTCACCTTAGTGAAATACACATAGGATAACTACAGTGGAAAAACCCCCTTAATATCATTGCATGCATTTCATTTTCTTCAGTGCTACACATGATCAGTGGGAAAAGAATTCCCATAAAAAACTGTGGAGCCACTACCTCACTTTCATCCAAACCCCTCATTAAATCATTACTATGATGAGGCTCATAGGAAGCTAATCCCTAGGCAGGTGGCAAAATAACTGTGATTACTGCTGCTAATACACCCATAATTTATTCAATTAATTCTGCAGTTTGTCTTACTAATCTAGTCTGGTTGATCTCTTAGAAGCTTTTGGGGACTGTGATTAACATTTTCTGGAATTTCAGTCAAAAGAACAAAAGAACTATCTTCAAAAGACTTCATAATTTTCAAACTTTTCTGCTTTCTGATTTTTGATGAGTCCAAGACTAAATTTACTTACTTTTCTCTTTCAGTATTCAGAAAATCAAAAAGAAACAGTGATGTTATGATTTCCTGTTCATGTCAGATATTGTCCTACTTGAAATATCTCATCACTATTTTGTGAAATTGGTTGATCTAACATGACATAATGTAAAAACCCCAGTATTTTGGAATACTGACATTTGCCTTGAGAAATGCCTTTTTTCCCAAATAAAGGTATCTTGAATTAAATAAAATATTAAAATAAAAGTTTACTTGTCTGTTGTGCTGAATTTGTAAGAACAAACAAAAGCTTCTCTAGAAAAATAGAAATTAACAACAATACTAAAAGAAGCAAAAAACTAACCTGTGAGTTTTTATCATTTACATAAAGCACACAAGCTTCTCTAGAGACATGATTATAACAATCTTTGAAAAACTTTTGTGGTTGGACTCAGAATATTAAGAATATTGAAATATTTTGATTCAAATTTGGTCTGTGGTTGTTGAAAAGCTCATGTATAGGCATATGTGAATACAGCTTGGCTTCAGAACTGTATCCACTTCCCAGACTGCAACAGATCTTAAATTCAAGAAATTATACACATTGGCAGTACAATTCTCAAATATATGTGAAGCTTCTTTTATGTATTAAGATTCTAAATGGCAGGTTTTTTCAGCAAAAACTAAAAACTAGCACTGTAAAGAGAAAACAGTACAGAAAATGTACAATATATGTATGTTTTTCTAAAGATCAGGGACATCAGGATATAGGAAACTGAGGTTTGACCTTTTTTTTTTTCATTTTTTATACAGGAATTAAATAATGGTTCACTTTCCAGTTACTAAAAAAAGCACATAGAATAAAAAAAAGAGGTTGGAAAGGAATGTTGTTCTCATTGTTCCAAAAAAGGGGGTGAGTTACGTACCTCTCCTTCACTTAAGAGTTTTGAATCTCAGTTTAGTGCTTATTTTGTTTGTGGAGAGACAAACCCTTTCCGTCCATGAGTTTAGAATATTACTAAAATGTTACACAAAAAAAGGTGCCAAAAGTAAGAAAGTAACAAAAGGATGGGTTTATCGGTAATGAGATATGAGAAGGACATAAGTACAGATAAAAAACAGTAAAGAAAAAATTAGTTTAACTGACACAAGAAAAAAAAAATACACAAATTCCAGGCACTAGGCCTGCTTTGGGTTTAAAATAAATGCAACAACATTAAAAGCCAAATACAACAGAGAACAATTACCTTGATTTTAACTTGGTTCTGTTAATCAGAGTGACATAAGTAGAGACAGAATTGTGTAAAGACCTGGAAGTAAAAGAAGTACAAGGAGCAAGCCAGAAGAGGATCCAAGTAGCATTTTAAATAGGCATGCAAGCTGTAATATAATGAAGAAGTAGGAATAAATTTAGGAGGAAGCAATTAAGAAGTAATTTATGCCGACTCCTATCTGTATATATATAAACTACCCAATAGGCTGTTGAGGAGAACAATCTGTAAAGCCATTTTTTAATTGGCAAATTGAGCTGTCAGAATTGAATACCTCAGGGACAGTTGTTGAATATAGTGAAATTAATTTTATGAGAAAAAAAATGACACAAAGACAAAATGAAAAGTTCAACTACACCAGTTGCATAAATACTTAATGGAAAAAATCACTTAGATGCAAACCCAGAAATGGGTATATCTGAAGACACATATCTAATTCCTGAACCATTTGAAGTCAACTACATGTAAATGGTTTAATGAAACATTTTTCTGTAAAAAGAATAACCAGACTTCTCAGTCTGACTTTGGAAAATTTGAAATCTAGATTAGCAACATGAGCCTGTCAATAGTACAAAGTACTAAAAGGCATGAACATGAATTATAATATTCTAGAAAAAAATGCAGGCATCTGAAACAGGACCCACATAGCATGCTAGTTAGTTACGTAGTCATTATACTCATAAAAGCAAAGGATAGAGGTAAAGATCCTTTTTCTAAAATTAAGAATATTAGTTCCAAAGTGGCAAGACTAGATTATGCATTTTTCCTTTGCTTATTTTTTCCCATTTTTTCTTTCTTAAATAGACAAATGCTCAGAATAACAATTAACCTTTAGTTACTGAAAGGGGGAGAAAAGTAGTAATTACAAATTATTTGAGAGGAATGCTGCTCTCTGTCTTTGGACAAAAAGAATTCCTCTACCTCTTCTCTACTTTGAAGAAGAGTGATCTTCATCAGGGCCCTTAGCAATTTGGGCTCATTCCCATGTTAATTGAAAATAACATTTTTTATGACATACATTACAGAGGGAAATGTCATATATATGCTTTGTGCCATACACTGGAGAAAAAAATGTAATTATTCTAGCTCGCTAATTAAATTAGGATTGCCAGTTCACTAAGTATAGAAACCTTGTATCAGAGGATAGACACAGAATCTGTGAGTTTTCATACAGGTTTTTTTGTTTGTGTGTAATATGGTTGGGGAGGGGGAGATTCTTTGTGGTTTTTTTTTCCAATCAAAGTAAATATAATGATTAAGCAACCACAATAAAGGACAATAAAACCAGATTTTAAAACTGTATCAAAAAGAGGTACAAAACCAGAATAAAAATTGTGTGTTTGATTTTTTTTTTAATCTGATCTTTTTGATTCCTAAGGATTCCCTTTCTGACAACAAGCTAAAGGAGTAAACTTGCAGTAACAGTACTGTGTTATAACACTGACCAAGACAGACTGCTTTGTCACATTAAACCTTAAGTATTTTAATCAAAATGACATTTACACAAAGCTAGACAGTCTTTCATCTGACTGACTTCCTTTTAATGAATTTTCAGTTGTAAACCTTAGGTGTATTTGGAAATCTCCAATATTAACATTTTAAGTTACTGTTTTAAACAATGGCAAAGGCAAAAAATATTTGTCTAAGATACTGCTGCAAGGGTAGAGGCAAGTAAAGCTAGACTATAGCTAAGAGAGAAGGGATCGTGGATGATATTCCAGGTTGCAGAAATACAAAGAGCAACAAAATAAGACACTTCATGGTTTAGAGCACACTTTACAAATTCACTCAGATAAGTGAAGATAAAGTATCAATGTTTGTGGAGTTTTTGATATGGATGTTATATCAAGTATCAAGTTATCGAGACACTATCTGTTCTGAAAAAAACCCTGCTTTATTAATAGATTTCTGTAAAATTGTCAAAGATGTGTCAGATGCTATATGGGTAGATTCTTAATGAAAAGTTATGCAGCATCTAAATAACTAATCCAGGGTGTTAATTAGAACAAATATTGAACTTTTATGACATTTTTTGTCAGCTTATAATGCTTTGAATTCAGATTAGCATATTTTTTTCCACTTTAAGCCAAAGTAAGTTTCATTTTGTGTATGGTAAAAATATGAGCACAGCAACGGCACTTCAGTAATTTAATTAAATGGCTTAATTAGTTTTGAGGTCACAGGTGAAAATGAATTTGATCTCTACCATATTATTTCTTATTTTCACAAAAACACTCTACAGTCAGAAACTTGTTCAAGGATGTCAGCTGCTACTCAAGAAATACCTAGGAATGAACTGTCAGAAGTGTAGTAAGTCAGGCTGTGAAGTTGTTTTGAGAAGACACTTACTCATAGCCTTTATACCTGATCCTTTCCAGTCCTTGTTGGCATGCATTTTCAGGGGCAGTTCATGCAATTATGAAAACAGTTATCCTGAATCTTTTGGGTTGCATATTCCTAAAGAAAATGAGAGAAAAGTGAAGATAAAGCGATTTCAAGATTTTTATGTAAATGAACCTCATTCAGGATTTAAACAAACAAACAAACAAACAAAAAAACTAAAAAATCCCACTGCCCAAACCAGAAATCTGTGAATATGGCATGTAACAAACAATACAGAAAAAAGTATGTGTTGCACAAATAAGTGTTGCACAGAAAAAAGGGTTTACCTAAATTTAGCTTTCTTGCCCTTATTTTGCATTCAGGCCTTAATTCCTTGTTGTCCTGTTCATCTGCTCTGGTGTTAATCTGAATTCTTTTTGGCTGAGAAGCAAAGGTACAGAATAAAGAAGAGTCCTGTTTACAGACTCTACTCTCCATATAACATGAATGTAAGTTAAGCCAGATTTGACTCTGCCGGCCCTTTGCAGTCTCCCAAGGTTAGACCAGCAGTCTGTGGCATCCTGAGTAATTCAGGAGAAAAATGAGTGCTAGAGGACACTGGTCTGCTAGGCAGTGTTCTCATGTTGTCTTGACAGAAAGGTTAGATATCATGTCTTTACATGCTCCTAACATGATGTGCTATATAGCCATACTGCAGATATTCCCGAGTATTAAATAAAATATGCATGTGTAAATTGGTTCCTTCGGCCAGAGGATAGCAGGACGCTCCTGCAGCACTTACTAACTCTGTAAGAGATACAGCCTTTGCATTCCAAAATATCCACATGTGTCATCATTGTTTTTTATAGGCGATGCAGCTATGAGACTATGGGAGATAATAAGTCCTAGAAGCAACCATTACATGTGAGAGATGCTTTGAAGTAAGAATATACGTATATGAGGATCTCAGAATAAATCTAGAAATGTAAGTAGACCTACACCTACAGAAGTAAACCTGTTCTGAATGCAGTATGTCAAATATCCCTCTACTACTAAGAGAGAGAAAGTTTTCCAAGTATAAGTTTTTTTAAAGAAAAAAAAATGTAGTCTTTTGTACCACCTCTTCCTTATCCCACTACTTACCTAAATGACGTGATCTGAAGTCCAGTCACATAAGCAGTTATTAGAAGCATCTTCAAATATTAAAGTTTTCCAGATTATGTAATTAATAGCAATATAAATTATTTTATGTATAGAAACTGTCTTAAAGCATTGAAAGTGTACACATCGATTTCAGCTAAAAGTTGAATTTGGATTGTTAAGCTTACAAATACTCCTTTACTTTGCTGAAACTTCTGTGTTGCCATGAGATGCTCAAGTGATGACACTGTTTTAACAATGCTAAACTATTTGTTAAGCTTACAAATACTCCTTTACCTTGCTGAAACTTCTGTGTTGCCATGAGATGCTCAAGTGATGACACTGTTTTAACAATGCTAAACTATTCTTAAGCTGTCTTGAATCAAAAAGTCTGCTTGTGTTATTGAAATGAAATATTGAAATTGTCACAGAGATACACTAAGACTAACTCAAACGAAGGACAAATTCAAACAATTTTATTTCACAGAACAACCAAAACCACACAACAGAAAACAATGAGAAACAGAGGTAAACCAAAATCAGTCAACATTCCAATAACATTTAAGACATAACAGGTTCGAGGTGTCAGCTGGGGTATTGTTACTACACGCCAATATGTTGACTCACAAAAGGGAGTTAGTTACCCAATGTGCAATAATCCAATTCACACACTGAGTCGAGATATCAATTTAATTTCATTTCTGTGCAGAGATGGGTGCTAGGTTGTAATTCCACAAAGCTAGCACACCCTTACTGTAATATTTTAACATATTTATACTTATGTTGTCATATATCACTCCTTTATATTAGAATATTGTACCATCATTGGTTCTTAGTCTCTTCTCCTTGATTTAAAGACACAATGTTCCATAATTTCACTGCACAGGCCCAGTGCATAAGGGTCTTCACATGGAGGCGGGAATATTTTGGCAGAGAGGTGTGTTTTTTCCATGCAAATGAGCGTAGTTCATTTAAAGTTCATATACTCTTTTAGTTTGCATCAAATTCCATGCTCTGCTGCCCAAGAATTTCTTTGTGAGCAATAAGTTTCTGCTTTATCTAACATTTTGTCCTTGGGTAAATTTAATTCTCTACTGGCTGACCTTGACATTATGTTACTTGAGACATCAAATACACACAAGAATGATGATCCAAAGTGTGCACACACACTCACTCACAAGGGGAAAACTATTTCTCTCGTGGGTACCCAGAAGATGTAATCGCTTACCCAGGGAAGAGGGGTGAGGGCTCACTCAAGGATATATCCAGAGGAAATCACTCACCAAAAGGAGGTGAGGGCACTCAATCCCAGGAAGTTTCCTCAGGCAGCCTCCCAACCCAAGGGGAGAGGTTTCAAACACAGACTCGCTGCTCTGAGAAGACCACTCAAAGGGGGTCTCCGGCGGTGCCCCATTTATACCCTGGGTTGGATCTGAGCTGTGTTCATATTTGGTCATGATCTGGAAGCTTCTCTGAGCCAAGGTCCCTCATTGGCTATGGACGCTGTCTGTTGACCAAGGGGCCCTGCCTCGCTGGCTCCCCCTACCGAGGGGTGTACATGCTTGAGGGCACGGTGGAGCACAAAAGGAGCGAAAATGAGGTATGAAAAGCTGGTGATCAGCATGTTAAAGAGCCCTGATCTTCACGGCGGAGGCGGGGCGGCGGGGGGAGTGTACCTGTCACAGACATAAATAAGGCTTTGAGTTCATTTTCAGATTTTTCCTACTTTGCCCCAGCTTTCTAAAATTCTACAGATAGGCTTAAGTAGAATATTGGAACATATATTTTAAAAGGGAAATAGCACAACTTCTGGGAAGAATTACAAAGGTTTTACAAAAACATCCCTCTTTTCCCTACGCTGTACTTGCATGCTTGTTCTCTTTCTAACAACCTAGTGATTTTCGAAACAAAATCTTCAGTCTGTTCTAGATCCCACAAGGTTTCTTTCCGTCATATCTTAGGTCAGCTTGTTCCCATTCTTCACAATTTCCTGGTCTCCATTTGCTGAAGGCTTCCTTCTGCTTTTTTATTACTCCCTCTCCATGATTGAATGCTCTTCCCTGCATTCCAGGTTTCCCCTGTTCAGCAACCCTGGCTGATCCCACAGAAAGACTGACTTCCTTCTTCTTCAACAAGTCCTACTTGATTTAGTGATCAACAGCTCAGTGTCCAAATGGAGATCAGTGACAAGTGGTGTTCCTCAGGGGTCCGTACTGGGACCAGCGCTGTTTAATATTTTCATCAATGACATAGACAGCGAGATCGAGTGCACCCTTAGAAAGTTTGCAGATGACGCCAAGCTGAGTGGGGCAGTTGACACGACTGAGGGATGGGATGCCATCCAAAGGGACCTGGACAGGCTGGAGAGGTGGGCCTGTGCAAACCTCATGAGGTTCAACAAGGCCAAGTGCAAGGTCCTGCACCTGGGTCGGGGCAACCCCCGCTATCAATACAGGCTGGGAGATGAGGGGATTGAGAGCAGCCCTGAGGAGAAGGACTTGGGGGTACTGGTGGAAGAAAAGCTGGACATGAGCCAGCAGTGTGTGCTTGCAGCCCAGAAGGCCAACTGTATCCAGAAGGCCAACTGTATGCAGAAGGCAGAAATTTTTTACAATGAGGGTGGTGAAGCACTGGAACAGGTTGCCCAGAGAGGTAGTGGAGGCCCCATCCCTAGAAACCTTGAAGGTCAGGTTGGACAGGGCTCTGAGCAACCTGATCTAGTTGATGATGTCCGTGCTCACTGCAGGGGGGTTGGACTAGATGACCTCTAAAGGTCCCTTCCAACCCAAAGCATTCTATGATTCTATGATTCTATGATTCTATGATTCAAAAGACAGTAGTCAAGACAAGTGAAACAGAGAACATAATTCCCTGCTGCCCAGCTACATCCTTTTAAAAAAAGCAGAATAATAACATAAAGCTAGCTAGTAAGGCAAACCTGCCATCCCTCACACTCATTTTGGAAAAGAAACTGGTATTATTTTATTACTGGTATTATATTCAAATAACTGAACTGTGTACGCTCAGAAATAATTCTTATAAAAAAGACAATGAAGAAGATTTTACTGAAATAATTTTATATAAGCCAAAAATGTCACTTTGCCCTTGATTCAAAATATTTGAAAAAAACATGCAGGGGGGAATCATGAAATGTAAAGAAAGGTGAGAAATTAGAATTTGCAGCAGGAGGAACTATCAGTTTCAAAAGTGGCTGAAAAAACATATAAAAATGCTTGTACAATCAAGTAGCAAACAGCTCCTATGAATAGTAAATTACACTGATTGACCCATTTGCAATGCCAAGCTCCTCTTATTCTGTTTTTTTTCCAGCAGTGTAGTCATTAACCATGCTTCAGCATCTTGTGCTATTTGCTACAAACAATATAACTTGGCTAATTTTGTGAGACTTGGGATTTTTCTGCAGACTTGAAACTCTTCAGCAGACTTCCCAATGCACACAAAGCTTTCAAGAAACAAAATGAGTCTATTATGGAATTGTATCAACTAGTTGCTTGCAGTTTCACTTGGTATTGACATGAAAGCTTAAGCAACTTAGTTGGATTGATTGAATCTTGCTTTGAAGTAAGAAGTTAATTTGAACCTGAAGCTGAAAGAAAAAGTCATGAAGTATAAAACCAAGATGAATTAAAACTATACAAAAGTTCTTCAAAATACAATTTTGTGTGGCTCTGTTTATAACTTAATTTCAGTCCTCTTCTCAGTTACTTATCAAGTATTTTCAATTATTGGAAAGTAATCTTAAATTTAAAGTTAATTTCTGTCATTCCTCAAATGTACTGAAAATATTTTAAAGGAAATTTTACAATGATATATCATAAGTAAAGGATTACCTGGAAGTTAGAAGACATTTTATACAAATAGCAGATGGATATTGTTAGACGAAAATATGTCATACCCAAGAGAGATGAGGCTGCCACAGCTCCGTGTCCCCAGGTCCAACCAGCAGCAAGACTGAAGTAGGCACATGCACACAGGGCACACATATACACCACATACATACATGGTTAGCCACACAGGTAACAGGCAGACACTCAGAGCACTCACACAAACACAGACAGTACCAACGGCCTCATGCTGCTCCCCTGTCTGTCTTTTTTGTCCCAATAGCCCAACATCACTGTGCTCTCACCCTTAGAGGCACACAGGTGGTCTCACATGCAGAGTTGGCCAGGACTCCCACAGTGATGGAGCTGGGAGTACCTTGGCAGGGTATTATTTTGTTTCCCCTCCTGCCATTGTCTCTCTGAGCTCCTCTGTGGGTGTGCAGATGAGCTTGTATCTCATGAATTAACACGTTGATTCAAATGTGACTCATTTAATCTTCTTTGCAGTAGACGAAGTATCTTACAAATCAATGGGAAAGGTCAAAGTTAGGAGAGTGTGTTAGAGCTCAAGTGTTAAATTTTCATTGAATAAATGCACACATTTTGAAGAGAGGCATTAGTCTAAGAGGTTCATCTAATGTAATGGAAAATTACTCATATGCTGAGGTTAAATTCTTCAGATCTATCCCGTGTTAACTATCACATGAAGAGACCAGAGTTTTAAAAAAATTTAACTGTATTATTGGTTTGAATTGTTCTCACAAATTTCTTTCTTCTTTTTCATGAGGCTTTATTCTGACTAAACACTGCTTATTTGTCTATACATATCTGCTAGTATATAAATATTTGGCTGCTTTTTGGATGAAATAAAGTTTAACAATGACAAAATCCTTCATTGAAAAGGCATAGTCTATACAGTGTCAAAATCCTTCACTGAACAGTTGTGAAATCCTGTTTAATGATTTGCAATAGAAATTTCATTTTAAATGAAGAAACATATTTTTCATTAAAGGAGTCTTAACTACAAATTAGTTACAGCATGGTTTCTATTTTTACAACTCATTAAAATTTGCTGAACTTGCTTCCTGGAGTTGTGCCTAAACTGTTTCTTAGGGATTACACGCATAGAAATTTCTCTATTACTATAACATATACAAAACAGTGATAAACCAACAGCATTGAAAGTTATTATAATAAGTTATCTTCTGCTGCATGTCACCTCTGGTTAAATAGATGCCTATCATTTAATTGTTATATTTAAAATTTATTTGCACCTCTTTCTATTCTCCACATGAGTATTTCACATTCTTTAATCTTTCTGTGAATGTGTAAGATATAACAGTGTTGTGGTTTAACCTGGCAGGCAGCTAAACAGCACACAGCCGTTCACTCCTTCCCCCCCAGTGGGATGGGGGAGAGAATTGGAAAAAAAATGTAAAACTCGTGGGTTGAGATAAGGACAATTTAATAGGACAGAAAAGAAAGGGAAAATAATAATAATGATAAAAGAATATACAAAACAACTGATGCACAATGCAGTTGCTCACCACCCGCTGACCAATGCCCAGCCCAGCTCGGATGACCGATCTCGAGCAGCGGACCCCCAGCCAGGTTTTACACTAGTTTATATACTAAGCATGACATCATATGGTATGGAATATCCTTTTGGTCAGTTGGGGTTGTCTATCCCAGCCATGTCCCCTCCCAACTTCTTGTGCACCCCTAGCCTACTCACTGGTGGGGTGGTGTGAGAAGCAGGAAAAATCCTTGACTCTGTGTAAGCACTGCTCAGCAGTAACTAAAACATCAATGTGTTATCAACATTATTCACATCCTAAATCCAAAACACAGCACTATACCAGCTACTAAGAAAATTAACTCTATCCCAGCCAAAACCAGGACAAACAGCGATAGTTTATGCCTTTAAAATTCATGGGGTTTGGGGTTTTCCAATTTTTTAATTAATTAAAAAAACTTCCCTTTGACTATGTACAAGCTTGGAAATAAAACATTTTACTCTGAGCTTGTAAGAATCCCTAAAGTTTAAGTTTATTCATAATCACTCCTTTTGCATGTTTGCACAGCAGACATACTGCTCTAGAAAGCCAATGACATCTATCAGAAGAGTTATTTATATCATGGTTATGTCACATACTTGCTCATTAATGATCAATTATTTCCATTCTGTTTCTGCAAAGGAACATTGTCTTGCTTTTACTTCCAGCACATGTACAGAAGTTTGCTTTTATATGTCTGCTTTATAGTATGCATAAGGCATTATTTGTTGTACAAAATATACACAAAGAGACACTAAAGAACATACCTATTGAACACATGAAAATGTAGTTATATTTTTATGTTCATACTGATTACATATCCCGAGTTTCTAGGCATGTACTGAGTTTTCAAATTAAAAAAAAAACAAAAAACCCTTACGTATCTTAAATGTTGACTTCTCTGAAAGGATTTTAATTGTTTTTAAGTCTTAAAATGGCTTAATTTCCATTTTCAGATTTGTTTGCTTCCCCATTTTTCTTAACTCTGTTACACCTTTGTTTTATAGATAATGACAAAAACCTTATTTTAATTAGTTTTCCAAAATCCTTTGACAGTTATCACAGTATTTCATGTTTCATGTTTCATGTAATTCCATGAAGATTAGTTAAGATTTTTCAAAACCTTTCATATACATTCAAAATTTATCTTAAACTTTACTTCATTAAAATAGCAACCAAGTATATATATATGTGTGTGTGTATGTATTAGTAGATAAGTATAGACAAATAAGCAGTGTTTAGTTAGAACAAAGCCTCATGAAAACAAAGAAAGAAATTTGTGGGAACAATTCAAAACACCTAATTTATCATTTAGCTATATGAAAACCTCCTAGAAAAGATATTCAGAAAATTTATGTCCTTTTAGCATTCTTAACAGTCAGACAAAAGCACTATTGGGCTAATGAAGTAACAGCCAAATGATGAATATGTCATGCCTTTAGTCCTATACTAAACTGAATTTGTCAATAACCCAAAGGGCACTATAGTTTTCAGGCAGTCTAGTCTATGCAAAAACTATGCAACTAAGAAAACAACATGCATCTTTGAAGAAACCCCAAAATACTGCAGACAAATTCACTATGATACAAAAAAGAACCTCCTATGATTGTATAACACTGGTTGTTGCATATCTCCTTAGCTTGAAACCTAAAAGGAGAATCATTAAATGATGACTATCCATAGCAGAAGATGACCATGCCTATATCTTTGTCTCCTCAGAGCTCCTCTTTCCCAGTAGTTCAAGCTTTAAGCAGCCTTACCAGAAATGAACTTCCCAAAGATAAAAATGTACACAATTGAGCTATCTTCCTGACACCATGGTAAATGTTGCCAGGACCAGTGTATCAAAACCTAGAATTATATAACTGTATACTTCAGATGTAGCGTACTTCACCAAAACCTTTAGTCATTGCATGCTTCACAGGAACAGATTTCCACCCTCACCTTCGCTGAGGAATCTGTTATCTTTATACTTGGTAACCCCTCCTCTGTTCTACAGCTTTTTTGCCCAGTTTTTCTAACCTATACTTACAGAGTCAAATAACCAAGCTAAACATAAACTATTATTGGCAGTACATATATTTAGTTTTGAAAGCAGATCTTTCTGTTTCATATATAAAAAAGGTTTATCTACTTGAAAACTCATTTGTTTGTTAAATTGAATCGGTCTAATAAAACTTACCTCTCTGTGCAAACTTCATCTGGTTTATATCTTTAGATCAAAGCTACAGCAATAATACTATAATACCATGAAAAGCAACTTACAGGCATTCAGTATGAAAGTCACACATGTGCAAACTATACAAGTCATATCTAAGAAGCTTGAAAATTCATAGACATAATGTCCTGGTTTCAGCTGGGATAGAGTTAGCTTTCTTCCTAGTAGCTGGTACAGTGCTGTGTTTTGTATTTAAGATGAGAATAATGTTGATAACACACTGATGTTTTAGTTATTGCTAAGTAGTGCTTACACTACTCAAGGACTTTTCAGCTTCCCATGTTCTGCCAGGTGCACAATAAACTGGGAGGGGGCACAGCCAGGACAGCTGATCCAAACTGACCGAAGGGCTATTCCATACCATACGACATCATGCTCAGTATATAAACTGGGGGGAGTTTGCCAGGGGGCAGCAATGGCTGCTTGGGGACTGGCTGGGCATCAGTCAGTGGGTAGTGAGCAATTGCATTGTGCATCACTTGTTTTGTATATTCTTTTATCATTATTATTATTACTTTCTCTTCCTCTGCTGTCCTATTAAACTGCCTTTATCTGTACCCATGGGTTTTACTTTTTTTTCCCGATTCTCTCCCCCATCTCACTGGGGGTAGAGGGTGAGCAAGCAGCTGTGTGGTGCCAAATGGGGTTAAACCACGACACATAAGATGACTTATATATGTTTATGAATCACCACTTTTTGATGGGCTTCCAGTCAGCTTGCTCTTATTGTTTATAGTCAGACAATGGGTAAATAATGACATTATGTTACCATCTGAGGCAAATAATGAATAAACAAATAAAAAGATTTGCAATTCCACTACTTTTCATCATCTACTACTCTGTTACAATACCATGAAACCATATCAATTACTCTATCTTAAGGAAAATTCCCCTCTTGGTACAGTTTTGGTTTTTGGTTTTGAGGGGTTTTTTTGAGACCCTAAAACATACTGCAAACCTGACCTGGCATAGATTCTTGCATAGAGAAGGTAGCTATCAGTTTGATTTTGGATTAGCTTGTCTAAATAATATGAAACTACAAGAAATTCGATGCTATTAGGATGAATTTGTATCATAAAATATATGCAGATTGCTCAAACAGTCTGCATTTTCTACAGCCTCTCTTACAAGTGCCTGACTCAAGTACAGAGTCTTAAAAACCAGTCAAAATATTACATCATTTTGTGAAAATCAGACACATTTGGGGAGCCAGATGCTCAGTTAAAAGTCTCTCTCTTCATTAAAATAGCATTGCAACATAGTCAGCTAAGGTTGGCAGAAGTCATTTGGGAGAACCCAGATTTCCATGTAGAAGCAGCACTGAAATAACTGTGTCTAAAATTAGTACGTTCTGACGATGCAATTCAAAAACATAGAAGTTGTAATCGTGACATTAAATTTAAGGGAAGTTAGGCTAAAAAAGAGCAGGTTTTAAAAGTAAAATCTGAAGTATTAAAGAAATTGATTATGCTAAGTGTTCAAAATCTAAAAGAGAAAAAGAAAAAGATGATTTCAAAAATCTGTAGTCTGACAGAACGTAAAGCCTATCTGCGGGAAGTAATGTTGAACTGGATGTTCAACAGTTCAGAAAAGGAAATCATGCTCCATGTCTTGATAAACAAAGTACTCTACCAAAAACATAAGAAGTTTTTAAAAGAATTTGATACAGTGTAATCATGTTTATTTTATTTCAATGCCACAAGCAGGTAATGTATTGTAAGATGAAGTTGATAATTTTTTTCCTTAACTTTAATAATGTTAAGTTCCTACTGAATAAATACATGGTCTTATATTACCTAGATACAAACCTAAAAATTAATCTATAATGTATGTTATCTCTTTTGCAAAACAAATATTTTATATTTCAAGGATCTTTCATCATCGATACAACTAGAAACCATAAAGGTATTGCTTTCATTCATTGTTACTTAAGGAAAAAAAATCTCTAATCTGCAATAAAAATATAGACACTTCAAATGCCGCACTTCATATACTACTCAAAAGCAGCTTCAGCTTCAATGGCTGCAGCCTTCCATTTTCCCAGTTTGAGATGAAACTTCCCTCACAGTCTTGAACATCACCTTGAGCTCCTTTCCACCTCCAACCTCACTGCTCATCAGACCAGCTTCCAGTCACCTAGCATTTTACGTTTCCCTGCCATGACCTATTGTGCTGGTTTTGACTAAGACAGAGTTAATTTTCTTCATAATAGCTAGTATGGTGCTATGTTTTGTATTTGTGACCAAAACAGTATTGGTAATACAGACATGTTTCACGGTGCTTACACAGAGTCAAGGCCTTTTCGGCTTCTCACACTGCCCTGACAGCAAGTAGGCACGGGGTGCATGAGAAGCCGGGAGGGGACACAGCCGGGACAGCTGACCCACCTGACAAAGGGATATCGAATAACATATGACATCAAGCTGGGGGAAGAGGAAGAAGGGGGGACATTTGGAGTTATGGTGTTTGTCTTCCTAAGTAACTGTTATGGATGATGGAGCCGTGCTTTCCTGGAAATGGCTAAACATCTGCTTGCCAATGAGAAATAGTGAATGAATTCCTTATTTTGCTTTGCTTGCATGAGCAGCTTTTGGTTTTGCTATTAAGCTCTCTTTATCTCAACCCATGAGTTTTCTCACTTTTACCCTTCCAATTCTCTCCCCCATCCCACTGTGGGGGAATGAGTGAGCGGCTGTGTGGGGCTGAGCTGTCTACTGGGCCTAACCCACAACAGCTCTATTCCCCACTCTGGTTCACACTACTCTAAGAGACATCCTGAAAACTTCCAACCTCCAGGCTGTCAGGTGCTCCTACGCCTCTGCATTGATTAATGATTTTTGAAAGGGCTAGCAGTAGCTAGCCAGGTATCAAGGTACCAAGCTACTTGGTGCTATCTGCTCTCTACCTGTGCTGAATAGACAAGCAGATGCAGCAGCTTTCAAAAATTCTAAGAGGAGGAGTCAGACTTTCACATCAGAGGATTTTGTGCAGATATTGGCTAACCATGAATGATATGATTGCCTCTCTAAAAGTGAAGGAAAACTGTTGTGAAGGACTGGTGGCAAATGAAAACTGATGGTTGTGATTTGAATGGATCCATTTATTATTTGCTCACCTGAAAAATTAATTTTGGTGTCAGACTCGGGGACCTTGATCCACAGATGACTTCAAATGAAAGTGAAAAAATGAAGTTAATTTATTTTTGCTTTAGCTCATGTACTAAGTACACATTTTAAATGACAGTCAGCTGAGTCAGTTATGTAAAAGTGAATTGATTTCTTACAATATTTAATCAAAACCCACCTCAAGCAAAAATGCAAGTTAACACCTAAAATCATTCCTCAAATTACAGAAAATCTAATATGTATCAGATCAACACCTAAAAACTCCCTGGAAGAAACATTTCTGCTTCTAATCTGCATATCTTCCTCTTTTTTACAAAATGAGGATAAATTATACTAAGAATAATTGCTGTGTGAAGAACATGCAATGCAAAATGCCTGAAGGTTTTCTAGACCTGCCATTATAATTACTACTACTACAAATTGATGCCCCTTTTGCATTTCACATCTTAAAGTGAGATGTTACTTGAAGACATCCATGCAGAAAAACCTGTATCCTCTTTCATTTCCCTGGTGTCTGGGGAGAGAAAAAGAATATGAAAAGGCATCCAGTGAAAGAAATATAGTCACACATAGACGGGTAGACGAGGTACTTAGGGACATGGTTTAGTAGTGGACAGGTATGGTTGGACTTGATGATCTTAAAGGTCTTTTCCAACCAAAAAATTCTGTGATTCTGTGATATGATTTATACTGTCATCCTTTGAAGGAACTTGTGGAAAAATATTTGCAGAAACTGCTGTGGTCATAGTTATGAGTTACATTAATCTGCTAATTAGGGAATCTGTAGAGGTTTTCCTGCAAAGGCAGTTTTCATTGGTAAAATGTATTAGAAGACAATGTTTCTTAAAATATATTGAGATAATTAATAAAAACAAAAACACATCCACAAAACACTATCTTTGTACTAGGAAAATCAGGAGTTCTAGGCTACTTCCCATGAAACTGGGTAACTCTTTTCAACCCTAATGCCTGGAAATACTGGTACAGTCTTTGTGGTCAACATATGGGACAATGGGCTTGAATCCCTAACCTGCAAGACTGATGCAAAACTCCTGAAAAGTGTTGGAAGTTTGAGAGTATATGTAAGTGAATACGTCAGAACACCTAACTCTATTACAGCATAGGACTCTACTTGAAGTACCTGTGTCCACACACAGGTATGAATCATTCTTCTGAAAGAACCGGTTCACTACAAAACCTACAGTTGGCTAAAGAATCACAGTGATCACTATTTAGCACTCCCAAAAGACTTCCTGATGCTTGTATTTGTTAACAACACACAACCACACACTGACACTTTAGATAAGACTAGAAAGCAAAAGTGTGGTGGGTTGACCTTGCCTGGACACCAGGTGCCCACCAGAGCTGCTCTATCACTCCCCTTCTCAACTGGACAGGGGAGAGAAAACATAACAAAAAGCTCATGGGTCGAGATAAGGACAGGGAGAGGTCACCCACTAATTACCATCATGGGCAAAACAGACTCCACTTGGGGAAAATCAGTTTAATTTATTACCAGTCAAATCAGAGCAGTATAATAAGAAATAACAACTAAATCTTAAAACACCTTTCCCCCACCCCTCCCTTCTTCCCGGGCTCAATTTCACTCCTGATTTTCTTTACCTTCTCTCCTCCAAGCGGCACAGGAGAAAAGGGAATGGGGTTGCAGTCAATTCATCACACGGTGTCTCTGCCGCTCCTTCCTCCTCAGGGGGAGGAATCCTCACACTCTTCCCCTGCTCCAGCGTGGGATCCCTCCTGCAGGAGACAGTACTCCATGAACTTCTCCAAAGTGAGTCCTTCCCACGGGCTACAGTTCTTCATGAATGCTCCAGCGTGGGTCCCTTCCAAGGGTGCAGTCCTTCAGGAGCAGACTGCTCCAGTGTGGGTTCCCCATGGGGTCACAAGTCCTGCCAGTAAACCTGCTCCAGCATGGGATCCTCTCTTTCTATGGGTCCACAGGTCCTGCCAGGAACCTGCTCCAGCATGGGCTTCCCATAGGGTTGCAGCCTCCTTTGGGCATCCACCTGCTTTGGTGTGGGGTCCTCCACGGGCTACAGGTGGATATCTGCTCCACTGTTAACCTCCATGGGCTGCAGGGGGACAACCTGCTTTACCATGGTCTTCACCATGGGCTGCAGGGGAATCTCTGCTCCGGCACCTGGAGCACCTCCTCCCCCTTCTTCTTCACTGACCTTGGAGTCTGCATAGTCATTCCTCTCACATATTCTCACTCCTCTCTCTGGCTGCAGTTGTACAGATTTTTTTTTTTCCCCCTTCTTAAATATGTTATCACAGAGGCACTACCACCGCCGCTGTTTGGCTTGGCCTTGGCCAGTGGTGGGTCCGCCTTGGAGCCAGCTGGCATTGGCTCTATTTGACATGGGGGAAGCTTCTAGCAGCTTCTCACAGAAGCCACCCCTATAGCCCCCCTGCTCCCAAAACCTTGCCACACAAATCCAATACAGAAAGTATAGAGAAATTTTTTTTCCTCCATTATTCTTCACATTTCTGCAATATTCTGGCACTTCAGAACTGGCATGTTCAAAAATATTTTGATGCCTACAAAGGAAAATAAACCGTGAGATTTCTAAAAAGCTCTGGGGGGGGACATTTCAAGCCTCTTCATCTTTTATTTGGAATAAAAATAAATTTTTCAATCACAAAATTTCCTAAGAAATAGATTTTATCTCCAATTTTTTGATTTAGGGAGGGGGAAGACAAGAAAATTACTGCTAGAAACACATAGACATCATAAAGATGAGAAAATAAACTTAGTTCCCAGTGCAGTACATACTAGAAAGATGTCCAGCTACAGAGAGGATATAATGATAAAATAATATAAATGCTTCTTCCATCTTTCTTTTTTCAGTCTCTGAATTTAGCCAGAGTGTATTTTCCTTTCTGCATCCATGAATTTACATAAAAATGCTTTCTTTTTTTTTGGCAATTTCATTGCTGCTCTCTCTGATTTCCTTTTTTGTTCAATTCTGAAACTCCTTATCCACAACAAGTATATTGAACTCTCAGAAATGATAGGGGTAAATATATTCTTATATTAATACATATATAGATGTTTGTATGTATGTATATGCATATATATACCTATCATTACAGAATTTTAAAAGCTTTAAATTAGCCTGGCAGATTTAAAGCTTTATCAGTAAGCTAAAAATCCCTGAAATACTTTTATAGAATCATAAACCTTAACACTTACTTGCATTTTGTTTGTCTAAAAATTATTATGCAGTCTCTGCTGAAGAAACAGAATAATAAAACAGAAGAATAATATTCTTCCTAATGTAAGTCTGTACCCTACAAACTCTTTCTTTAGTAGAAAAAAGAGTACTCTTAATTTTGAAACCTCAAGTGTTTTGAAGATAATAATGTAATTATTCATCTAGATGAGTGAGAAGAACCTGGAGTCCATTCCTGTGAAAATGTGGTGCTTAAGGTTTCACACCAGATGAAACAGATGGGGATTATCTCTAACTACTAACTGAATAACCACAATGAAATTTGACATGATTGCATTGATTCATATGAGAGAACAGTTCTGATATTTATAAATCAGAATCTATAATCTGAATTTATAAATCTTTATCTAGATTTTATTTATTAATTTATAGAACTGAAGAAATATTCATAACATCTACACCATAGAGGCATAACCACATTAAATAATACAAAGTATGTCATTGTATAACATACTGCAATAATTTGTTCTGCCACATAACAAGTCAGAAAAATCTGAATTACTGTGGGAAAATATGATCTACTAGGTGAAACAAGAATCAGTTGCAAAAGCATCCCAATTTTAGGGTTTTTTTGCAAGACAGCAAATAAACCAATATAAACCAGCTATAGAACTTATTCTTCCATATCATCATAACCTATAGATGACCAGTGTCCTATTGCTTCTTAGTTTTAACAATAAAAAAAGAGTTCTAAGGCAACCCCTCTCTCATATTATTTAAATAATAAACTGAAAAATCAAAGTTTTAGAAGCCTATCTCTTGCAAGATAAAATGTTGGAAGAGTATTAGAATCATCCCTTATTCAGAAACAACTGTTCAACACAAAGTGGCTTAGAACCTGAAAATGTTTACATCAAAAAACAGAGCTGGTATTGTTTGTTATTAGTTTTTCCCATGAAGAAACAAACAAACCATCAAACAAATGAAAAGAATAACAAAACTATGATGCACACAAGCAGGTGATTTTTGATCTCCCAATATTTTTACCCATGATTACCTACTTTTGTGGACAAAAAGACTGTTTTACTATTACTAAAAAAAAAAAAAAAAAAAAACCAGACTTTTTTTTGAAANGGAGCTCTGCAGGTTCAATTCCTTTTTTCTAGAAAGCACCCTCATAAACACGCTAATCCAAAACCTGTACTCCAGCTGGATAACTTCTGTATTAGCTTGACTGCAGGATGACACTGGAACTTTGAAAAAAAAAAAAAAAAAAAAAAAGAAGCCAGACTTTTTATGTGAAAATAGACTGCATATCTAAATAAAGACATGCATGAGCATACCTGGAAATGTTCATGCTAAAAGCATTTATATCATCACACTGCGTAGGAACAAAATAAAAATAAATAAATCAATGAAAGCCCTATGAGACAGTCAGTAAAGGTCATTTATGCATTCCCTTCCTCTCCAGGAAAAAATAAAAGTTTTTACCCTTTGTTAAATATGTTATCACAGAGGCACCACCAGCACCACTGATGGTCTCAGTTTTGGCCAGTGGTGGGTCTGTTTTGGAGATGACTAGAACTGGCTATGTCTGACATGGAAGCAGCTTCTGTCTTCTCACAGAAGCCACCCCTGCAGTGCCCCCACTACCAAAAACCTTGCCACGTAAACCCAATACATTCTCATGTTAAATTGTTTTCTAGCATCAAAGCACAGATGATGTGCAATATGGTACACTCAGATAGAAAGATCTTGTCAAATTTTTCTCATAACTTATTTACTTCTCATTGTGTGTTTCTGCCTGATTCTTGGAATGAAACTATTGTACTATTGTCTATCGTCTGTAGTCTACATTGTCTATAGTCTATATTGACTATTGTCATGTCTGTCACTGTTCATTTGGGGTTTTTTTTGCAAACTCAGATTTTGTATTTTGTCCAGTAGAAAATGATTGATTTTTCAATATATTTTCACTCTTAACATTGTCTAATTTAATCTATGTATTTCAAAGTAGTAGCAAATTATTTCATTTTAATTTTAGTATTTTACAAGTTTCCAAATATTTCACTCTGGCTGGACGTCCATTAGAAGATTTGGAAAACCATGTTTTTATTAACTATACCTGTGGTAGTTCATAAGCCTGGCAAAGTCTTCCAATAACTGATATTGGAAAGGCAAGTAGGTACAATAAGATTTTATGTTGCAGTACTATAAGGAAGATAATTTTTAAAACTACTTAGTTTTTGATAATGAAATTACCAACTTTATGGACTGAGCCTATGTTATTAAAATGTTGAGCATCAACACACCTTTCTGCTTTGCAGTTATAAGTAATCATCACATTTCTAAACTGATATGCAGGGCTGGGATTTCAAAGATAAAGATGGATATCTAAACTTAGATATGCATACATAAGGGACATGGGATGGAATTCCAGGCTAAGATAGCCATCTAAGATATTTGGGGTGTATGATGTTCAGTGGGGTTTTTTGCTGTTTATTTGCTGAACTCAGACCACAGATTTTGTCCGTTACTTTTAGGTAGCTAAAGTGAGGTGAACTAAACTCCATCCCCAGTAGAAAACAAAGAATCACAGAAAGGCTGAGGTTGGAAGGGACCTCTGGAGGTCACCTGGTCAACCTGCCTTGCTCAAGCAGAGCCACCTAGAGCCGGTTGCTCAGGACCATGTCCAGATGGCTTTTGAAGATCTCCAAGGATGGAGATTCCACAACATCCCTGGGCAACCTGTTCCAGTGCTCAGTCACACTCACAATAAAAAAGTGTTTTGTGATGTTCAAGCAGAACCTCCTGCATTTCAGGTTGTGCCCATTGCCTCTTGTCCTGCCACTGAGCATCACTGGAAAGAGCCTGGCTCCATCCTATTCGCACACTCCCTTCAAGCGTATATATACATTGATGAGATCACTCCCTGAGGATTCTCCTCTCCAGGATGAGCAGTCCCAGCTCTCTCAGCCTTTCCTTATGCATGTGGAGTAGACAGCAGTCATGTAAAACCTTGTTACTAGGCCAGCTATGCCCCTTAAGCATTTCTGCTGTACCTGACTTGCCTGGCTTATGTAGAATTTTTGACCCTGCTGGAAACTTCTTGCCAATGGTCCTGCGACATCAGTATCAACTCTGATGACAAGACTTGCACCTGAACTGTCCAACAAATACTAGCTGGGGAAAAGGAATTACATGTAAACATTGTGAAGGTGGCGGTACAAGAGGTTATAACAACAGGCAACATCACTATAGAATTTGTATGAAAGCACAAAATAAGATCAGTATTCCATCTCAGAATGCTGAATTTTGATAGCCATTATGAACTGCTGGTCACTTAGTATAAATTACAGCAGTTACCTAAACACTACAGAGCATATCACATATAATAGGCTGCCACCTTGGGTATGCATTACTGTATATCTGGTACATGTATTCACAGGATCCTTCAGATGTCTTATGGTCATTAGCAGGCATCAAGCCAGCTTGGTCTCCCACACTAAAAGCCATGTCTTCCACAGGAATATCTATTGGCCATGCAAGGAACTTAAAAGCTAGAGGGTTCTGTTTCTGGAGCCAATTAAAAATACTCTAAAGCCCCAGAAAGCATTTCTGTTCAGACAATACCTGCGTGGAACAAGAGCAGAATGCTCCCAGAAAAAAGACAGGTAAGAAGCAAAGAGCTGTTTCTGCTCTTGTCCTAAAAGGTGCAAAATGGAAAAGCAAGCAGGGGCCTACTTAACTCTGTGCCCACAAGATGGAGAGCTTAATTCCCAAGCAAATTTTAAAATGACCTTTAAATAATAGTAAGAAAAATAAGAACACCAAAACCTCACAAACAGGTAGATATATTTTAAATTACTAATTAAAATATAATAATAAAAATATATTATCTTTTAAAACCCTGGTCTGGTCTCTTCTCCCTATCTGTACCGTGAGCAGGTGCTTCCCTTTCTACATAGCTGCTCAGGAGCTCTAGCTTTAGTAGGCCTGCTGCTGTGGATGCCATCCAATGCCTGCCTTTTGCAGGCATGCGGTGTTATATGTTGGCTCTTTTCCTGGTGCCACTGAAAACCACAATGATAGCCAGTGAAACAGACTGTGGGATGATTTGCCTGATGTTCAGAAAGGCAGGCTTATGAAAATGTCCTGAGCATATGCCAGCTCTCTTGATTTCTCCCTTGAAGTAGTAATTGTGGTACAAAATTCTTAGTATTAAGATTTTTCCCCTCTACCTTAGTAGACTGTCCAGAGCACAACCACCAGTTCAAGTCCATCATCATATGATTCATGCCTTACAGAAAATTCCTGTCTAGTGACCCTTGGCGAGCTGCTTCCAGTTGCCGTCCAGATGTTCTCTGTAACAATCCTCTCTTCCTTTTTCACATTTTTGGTATGCTGCAAGATACTGAAGATGCTGTGCCTCTTCAACAGCTCAGATGGTACTCATATAATTGCTTAGGAAAATGAAAGGCGAGAGAGTGAACAGGGCAAGGGATAATGAAGCAAACCAGAGTTGCTCAGTGCCATTTGGAGGAAGGTCTGTAACCACCTTGGTGTTTCCTGTGTGTGTATGTCTGTTTCTTTGCACAGGAGCAGAATTGTGGCTTATCGAGGCCAAATTGCTTGCAATCTCAATCTCTCCTCATGGGAAACAGAAGAGGACACCCACCTATGCTTGCAGTGACTGAGGGTTTTTACAGAAGTTACTGTGAACCAGCAGCTACTTAGATATACATTTGTATTCTCATAGGCTGGAGACATGTGAGACTCACAAAAACATGTTAGATTTTATGAGACTGCCATCCACAGACTCTTTGTTCAGTCTGACAGTATGAGTCAAAATTTTGTGCTGTGACAGTTGCTGCCTAAGACTGAGTATAGAAAGACCAAAAGTCCTAACATCAGGCTGGCTTCTCCTTGCGTAAGCGTTATCCTAGAGATCTTTCCTTTGCCCTTTTAAGCATCCCACAGCCTGTCCTCTGCCACATTAGTCACCACTTCCCCTCTATAATAAAACAGTAGTAACATTTATTTCGCATCAGTGTTGTGAAACTGCTTCAGCTTAAGGAGACACAGAATAATCCAAATGTTCTTGTTGCCATAAATGATACATAGCACAGACACTGCTGTTGTGTGCTAGATACTCTCTGCATCAACATCTGTTCTAGTGTCATGCATTCAATTTGCAGTAGAGTCCTGTGTATTCCTTCTTCCTTCAGAGACTACCTTTATTTACTTGCATTTTATATTTGTTCATTTGAGAGCTGTAGGTTGTTCTTTTCCTTTTCACAGGAAAAAAAGCTCTACAGTACCCCGTGGGTCAGCACAAAAGAGGCTTAACTAGGCTGCTGTTTTCTGAAATTTTCCATGGTATTCCATAGTGAATCATCTGTATGTTCTTTTAAATACTTTTAATTTGTTTTACAGATAAATTCCTTTCAAAGCACAGGATTTTTTTTTTTTTTAACTTCCCAGCATGCAGAGTCTTCTTGCACATCATCTTTCTTTTAATGATATGATCCAGGGAATAAGGTATAATTAAAAGTGCAAAAGAAACTGAGCTTCCCAAATACAATTGTTACAAGAAATGCTGCCTGATCACTTATATCAGTTCTCAGCAATTCTTTAACTTCAGTATTAACCTGGACCTCCCTAAAAGTCATATTATGTTTTTTGTAATAATTGCACTTACACAGATTCTCCATTTTAAAGTTGCATAAGTTATTGTCCTCTTTTATTTGAAATATAGCATGACATTTTTTATTTAAGTATCAGTAAAGTTCAAACTAATCCAATAAGACAGAGTCTTTGTCCTAGTAAAAAAAATTGGCTGCTCTTTTAAGTGCATCAAAATGTTGACATGTAATTTATAGCTAAAATTGTTAAAAAAAAAAAAAAAGGAAAGGAAGATTTGTGGCTGAAAAAAGCAATTCCAGAAAAATGTTTGGTTATGCGATAAAAAGCTCATCTTCCCATTCACAGGGGAGCGCAGAGGCACAAGGCAGGCAGGGGAACCCAAATAACTTAGTTGGAAAGACAAGCACCACCGTGGCCCGCGGGTCAGCTGAGACACACATGTGCATCTGTGTGTCTGTATGTGTGTCTCTCCATCTGTGCCTGAGGCAACAGGGGGAGAGCAAACATCCAGGACCAGCTGATAGATGGACTGTGCATGGAATCCCAGTTCCTGGGGAGATCCAAAGTTTGTGTGTTTGTGTGTTGGCGCATGTGTGCAACAGGGTCTGTACCAGCAGCTGGAGTGGGGCTGCAGCACAGGGGCTCAGTGCAGGTGCCAGCAATTGGGCAGACTGGGATCCAGGGACAACTACTGGGCAGACCAAGTGTCTCCCAAACTAGAGGGATCCATGCTGCACAGATGCATATATACACATATACATTTTCCACTAGCTGGCCTTTATCCTGGCCAGCCACAGAAGGGAGCAGGATGAGGTTGTTTGTGCTGTGTTCACATGAGTTCTCTCTGTGTCTGCCTGTGATTGGCATGGCCAGCTGTCTTTTTTGCATGTAAGTATTGCATATGTCTATCTCTGCATGTGCCCACTGGGAATACATGCTCAGCCTCCCTCCTGGTTTGATATGGGGATGTGGAGCTGAAGCAGTGTCTTCTCCATTGGGCTACTGGGTTTGACAGCTTCCTAATAAAAAAATGTAGTCTGACATGATGACCTCAAATAATATTTCACTTCAGGTTAAGTCTGAAGGATACATTTGTATATGTGATTTTATTTTGATGTTCTCAAAATGTTTTATTTTTAATTCTAGACTTTGTTCTTACAATTATATTGAAGTTTTAAATTGTAATTGATATAATTATCATAATAATTTGTTTTATAGATTCAGAGATGTTTATTTTGAAGGAACCAAAATGGAGCTGCCACAAGAAAAAGTGTATATAGAATATATAACAGAAAACTATTCCAGAACAAAATGTAGTCTTCTGTGTTGTAATATTTCAACAGCTGCAAAAAGAAATGATTCAGTGGTTCTCAAACAAATTCTGCTAAATTTTCATTTTTCCATTGGATGTCTTTTGGTTTTATTTCCTCCACAAAATGAGAAAAATATCAGTGTTTAAGAATATCTTATGCAATGTTTTTTGAACAGTCTTATTCACAAGACTTTTCTGAATGTATAGTAAACATGCCTACTCTGCTAAATAAAGGAAGGCTGGGGAAGCATGTTTGAGTGATGGACTCTTTATCATATACTCCCTGCTCACTCCCCGCCTCTGTCTTGGGCTATTCCAACAATCATCTGTCCAAGATAATGGACAGGTGTGCTTCAGGGGTTATTTCACTGTAGGGATCACTTCTGAGAGGTATTATGGATAAAGACTACACCAAATGTGATTCACCTTAGAATCCTCAAACAATCTTTTCTATGCTTAAGCCACACTCCAGCCTTGCTGGAGGTAATCTCGATTTTGTGGTATGAAAATCACCACTGTCGTATACTGTATAACAGTTCTTCCACTATTCTAGACACTTTGAACTGAAAGAATAAAAAGCCCTACTCATGAAACATTATTTATGTCTTAAGTTTACAGAGACATTATATGATCGACAGCAAAGATTAAAGGCTAAGTGTGGGGTTAGCCAGTCTGCTTTACTGTTCAAGCTAATTTCAGCATATATGGGCCCCTCTGTTTTTGTTTGGGATTCATGGACAATTTCCTGGAACAAATGTATTTAACAATAGCAAAGTAAATGTCCATGCTTATAAGGTTTCAGCAAGATTTACCTTCCATGATGTTGTGCTAGTACAGAGACACAGGGCAGAGAGAAAACCTGACACCTTTTGCATGGGAAGTCTTGCTCTGTAGCAGTCCACTGTGCAAGATTAACCTTACTGAGCTGCAACAATAATGAGCACAATCTATCGTCGTTGAACAAACACCCCCATTAAAGTAACAAAAAAGGCACTGCATGTACAGCTTCAGCATTTGTTGTAAAGAATCTTTGTCCAAAGCTTGTTAAATCAGGTTTTGCCATCACTCAAAGATATTTCCCTTAAAGCTAATGAATACATCTTACATATTTAGGTATACGGCCAAATATATTTTCAGTGTTGGTTAGATAATATGGCAATTTCTGTAACTGTACAAACTACCTAACATTACCTCATACTTTTTTAAGACTAATGAACCTTACAGAGCTGTCTCCACCTTGGTTTTGCTTATGATTATTTCTTCTTTATGAACTTGCATATCTTGAGCCAATCAAAAACCTATTTAGTGGAATAGTTTAATTCTCCTGATTTAAGAATCTTAAAAGCAGCTGAGGCAGTGATGCAGTCATCTGTACTTAGGATGCTCCCTTTAGGCTGAACTCTTCCTCTTTTACTGCCCTTCTCCACCCTCCTGTCCAAGGTTTTCAACTGTACTCTTAAAAAATACTGTTCTTTGTTGTAATTGTAGCCATTTTCCAATATATTTCTATATATTTTATGCCTAAAATAGACAGTGTTTTATGTTATTACTCCATATCTTACTAGTGCTTACACTCAAATAATGTAATTCAAAAGAAATGTACAGAAATTTAAGAAGGCATATTTTATCAAATACCCCCCAGACAATCTAGTTTTGTATTGTACTGTAATGTATCACTCTTAGTTCCTTGGGTTTATTTTTTCTGAATGTTGCAATTATGGAAGACACTTAAAAGTGTACAAATTATGGACGTTCCTGTCAAATAAACCTTATATGTATTTTAACAGTTTTATTCTGTCTCCCCTTCATAAAGCAGCATTGGATGTAAGAATCAACCTCGTCCTTAGTCTAAAATGCTGATTTCAGCATTCCTTGTTTTACTTATGTCTGGAAGTGACTTCCACGTCTAAGTCTTTTGTTGTGTTTTTTTTGTTTGTTTTGATTCTGGTTTTGGGTTGTTTTGTTTTGTTTTTTTTGATAAGACAATCAATCTTTTAAACTTTGTTTTCTGGGTTTGTCACAGTTGTGCTTTTTTTTTTAATTCGCATAGTAAAAGGCTTACTGATCACTTATCAGTTTGAAGCTTAAAGGAATTAAAATTTCTTTTAGATGGATCATTTGAGGAGTTGATACGCTAGGTAGTCCCAGTGCATGAGGAAAGCACAAGCACAGGATCAAGTATAGTGGAATAATCAGCAGGAGTTTCTGATCTATATTAAGCCCTTGCTGGAAACAATGATTTTCTGGTTAATGTGTTTGCCTAAGATATATTAGACTTCAGTTCAATTCTCTATTTTGTCCAGAATGCTTTCCAGACCATGCTTTGGATGCATAAACTGGGGGAGTGACTCACATGTCTAAACATGGATGACATTTCCCACGTAGACATTGGGCATGGTGTCCAGCCTTTGGTTGGTACTAAAAGTGAATTCAGGCCATGTATAGTTGCCTGTATCATAAAAGACAGCCCCACGTAGATGCTCCAGTACCTATGATATCTATTCTAATATCCTGAAATGTCTAAAATGGCAGTAGACATAGATGTAGTCATAAATATAGGTATCTACTCTAGGACATGCTGTTCTCCAAATTCCATGGACATAATCAAGTTGAAGTGTAACAGCTGAATTAAAGAGTCTACAATATGGGGCTGAATTTTACCCCTAGTAAGAGGATTATTTTGATCAGACAAAGAAAATATAACATTTTGACTAGAAATTTTTGTTAAACATCAGATAGAAATAAAACCTTGGTTCCAGTTCCTCCTCCAAGAACTATATCTGCATTTTATTTAATAACTGCTTAATGTGGGATGTTTTGTGGATTAACAACATTTAGGATAAGTAAAAATTAATTACTCAGAAATGGAAAGGCAAAACTGATAACATTCTTGATCTTCATTCCTGTATCACTCTTTGGAGTTCAAACATGTAGCTTTCTTGAGAGCAGTTGAAAACTTTTTTCTTTCCTTTACTTATTCTTTCTTACCACTTCAGATTAATCTAAAACATTGTAATTTAAGCACACTTCTGAGAAGATGCGCATTTTTACTCATTCATGAAAAAGAAAGCATTGAAATGAAGCTTTCCATATCCTGGAAACTGTATAACAAGAACACTTTCTTATAAAGAGTATGGAAGGAAAGAAATCATCACTGTCAATTTTGGTTTTGATTCAAAACTGGTTTAGGGTGGATTTTGATTAGTGAGGACTCTCAAGATGGGCGTCTTAAATAATTTAGAGACATGAAAATGAAGGCACTTTTGTATCCTTAGTATTTTCCTACAGGAGAGTTCTGAGATGCTCTTTAGCTAGAGTCCTGGTTATGTTAACAGTCTGAAACATGTAGCTGCTACCATGCTCTTCTTAGGGAAGTTAGACACAAACACCTGTCATGGATTTTCCTTCTGAGGTTATATCAATAACTATTGATATGATATGGTATGATACGATATGATATGATATGTTATCTCTCTATCTATCTACCTACCCACCTACCTAAGAATACATAATGAGAATTGCACAAATAATATATCTCCTCTATTTTAAGGGTGAAGAAACAGTCAATAATAAAAGTTTTATAACAGTCTAAAAAATATTTTTCTGAGACAGGACAAAAATTAACTCAGAGAACATTTTGGGTACTACAAAATGTTTCTGTCAATCTGAAATTTAATAATTAATTTATTTACAGGTTGCGAACAGAATTTTTCAAATTTCTTGGAAATTAGGAAACTCAGGATGTAAAATTCTAAACAGTTCATTTGACTAAATCAACATTCCACGTTTCAGTATTTCCTCCTTTTATATTCATCCATTTTTGCTACCCCATTGGATCCAAATGTGTATAGTTTCAGTTACCCTAAACTGCATTTGGAGGAATATATACTGCTAATTTATTGATAATCTCTATCAATAGAGATTATCCTATCAATAGAGGTAAAATTGACATAAGATCAAGCATCAGGTTTCTTTATATAATTTTCAGAAAAAAAGCATATCTTTTCTTTATAAACTTCACCTTAAACTGTGGGAGATTTCTGATAATAAATATCAATTCAATTGACTGAATTAAATTTATATTTAATACTAAATTATAATTTCTTATGTGAAAAAGAAACATATGAATTGTTAGTACTAAAGATGAGATGGCTTAAAAAATCTTTTTTTAAAAATTATTTAATTCAGAATGATTTTTATTTAACTTTCAAAGATAAATTCTTCAGAGAACAATAGATAAACTACATAACTTTTTCCCAAACTCTCTAAAGTGTTTTTTTCCTCATTCCATGAATATCTGTCAAAATACAAGTGAGGTATTCTAGACTGCAGTTACACAAATGGAGTTGTGATTGACTCATTAAACATAAAACTATAATTAATCACATGTTAACATCTAGTTGCACATTAATATGGAACTCTAGTGCATAGCTCAACAAACGTGATTACTAAACGGTAGAATAACTGGATAGGCCTCAGTACATAAAGGCACAAAGACTTTTTTAAAAGTTACGAAATCTCTCATAGTCCTAAACTGTCCCTTTTGGTGAATAACGTTTGTGGAATAAAGCTGACTACTGAACGTTATTTGTAAGGTCCATTCAGTATAAATCACATATGAAATAACATATATAAGTTCTGGTGTCGTAAAGACATAAAGTAGTTACAGACTTTCATTCTCTCTCCCAGGCCTTGGCTAGTTCAAAATGTTCTAGTTCTTTTCTTTGTTGTTAGAGGGACCCTGTAAGTTTGATGAGCAGTAACCCAGATGAGAATTTCCACTTCCATTTTTTTGGGGGAAATAAAACACATTTGTGCCTGATGTTTCTCTCCTGACAGGGAGGATGCAGTGTAGTCAGGTAGGCAAAAAAACTTCAGAGATTTTCCAACAGTTCCTTGCAAAGATATTCAAATTTCTCTCCTATGCTCATACCTCTCTTTTGCTATCCATGTTATCCGTATTGATGAGTTTCTTCTTAAAGTTTGGTAGAACATTCCTGTTCTACCACCCACTATTCTTTTTTGCTGCCTACTCAGGAATAGAAATTTTCCACATTTTCTGCAGATTCAAATGTTGAATAGACACTGGAATTTTCATAAGTCATTCATTAATTTATTTTTATATAGATACATACACAAACACACACACGTATGTATATATGTATACACACGCACATGAGCCACTTCTTTGACAGTTTTCAAAATAAAACTTTCATAATGTAACATTTTCTGGGAAAAAAACTCCACCTTTATTCTCTTGATAAAGATTACAGATTTTGAAATTTACTGTGGAGCTGATTTTCTGTAGAGGGATGTGTGGAAAGGAGATTTTTTGTGGGTTGTTTTTTTATATACTGTTTGATATCTATTATCTCTATTCTGAAGAACTGGAAGTAATTTAATCATATTGCAAGAGGTAATTGTGAACTTTGTTGACTGGTGATATATGGTGATATACAATCATTTTAGATGAGATGAGTCAGTGAGAAAATGGGTTTAATAAAAATGTGATACATTTTAGAAAGCAAATCCATAGAGCAGATATAGATGAAAAAAATTAAGCAGCAGTATACTTCTGGGAGGATATTTTGAGAAAAAAAGAGAGTCATTCAACATAATGGAATATTTTTTTAAATAGAATGACCAACAAAATTTTCTGAGTTGTCAAATCGGAGAAAAATTGCAGGCAGGTAGCATAGAACATATAACAAGATTAAAAAGAGTCATTAGAAATAGAATAGAATTAAATCAATTTGAAAAGAACTTAATCATTTGTAAGATTGCCTCTAGCTCTGGTGCTCTGCTCCTACTCACCCTTATTTTGAGCTCTCATCAGCCAGGTTGGTGCATCCTGGTTTTCTGCTTTTATGTTAGAAACACTGAACAATAATTCAATAATATTAAACTCACTGCTGTGTCTTTTTCATACTATCATAAAGGTAGGCAAAATACTTTCTTGCTTGAGTAGTGCTGAACATTTTCCAATTCATAAAATATTTAAAATTTGCTGGGATTAACTGCATGATCAGTTAATTACAAGTCAGAAATCATGACCAAGTTTTATGCACTGGAAACTGCTGAAAAAAACAGGCACCAAATATTTTTATAAATGTTAATGAGCTGTTTTGTTAAATAAAGTGAGATCATAACTTAATTGAAATAAAACATCTGTAAATGTCTAAGAAGCAGGTATGGGTATTGAAACTGTATCTTGTAACATTAACAATTATTTCAGCAAATTGCTTGAATAATCATTGCCCCATTATAAAACATGCTGGTCAGCTCTTCCACTGGTGTGAATAAATAAATCCATCAACTTCTGTGTGAAATCATAGTAGACAGTTATCTGGGCCAGTATTCTTTGACTGCTGTGGAATGGCCAGAGATAAGATGACACTAACTACTTACTGATTTTTGGTAGGATTTTTTCCAAGGAAGAACTCTCCAGAATAGTTTTGATATAATACATTCTTCTTGTTGTATTAATATTGTGAAACTTGTCACTGCACAAAATGACAGAAATAATAAGTTGCAGGGGGAGCTTAGCATCTTGTGTTCCTGCAAAGAAGTTAATGAACTACACAGGAGTGACTTTCACAGCCCTACATCCACTCTCTGGAAAGAGCACCATCCACAGCTTGTTGAGCGCAGGAGAAGAGGAGAGCTGGTAAGGAGCGACCAGCCAGTGAAGAACAAACCTGAAGGGATGTTCTAGGAAACGGAAATCTGGCCAAAATCACACAGGTTTAGATCACACATAGCCACAAAGCTTCATTGAATATCATGTTGTCATACAGCTTGACTTCAAATATGATCAAGGATTTTGGTTCCCAACAGGACTGAAGGATCCTGTAGTCCCGGTTCACCCGTTCCAGCAAAAGGTTCTGCACCATGGCCACGTAATCCCAGACATGGAGCAGGGTGTCACTGTGCAGGTCCCTGGAGGTCCAAGCACTGGGAAAGGATCCCCAGAGCTCACTCAGACACTGGTGTGCCCACTTCATCAGCACAGTCCGAAGAGAGCTTTGGATGTCAGTTGGCAGGTTCTTGAACTTGAAATCTTCCTAAACTTACAGGACAAGGCTTTGCAATGTTGTTGGACCAGGTACCTCCTCCTTCAGCTGGAGCATTCTTTCACACTCACTGCTCCCCTCCAACCCTGTGCACCTTTTTGGTGTGCAACCTGCTGCAGCTTCTCCCAGTTGTGGTGCATCAGTCATAGGCAGTCATGGGCAGCTTGCCAGAGTTTATCATGGAGGAGAAAGAAAGGAGGTTTTCAACCAGATCACGTTGCTTTCCACCACTGCATGCCCTTCCCTTGACACCTGAAGCCTGCCAGAGACAAATGTGTAAACTCTAGCCTTAACATGATGGCTGTAAAATGCAAACTCACTGCAATGCTAAGGTGACTGGTTGAAATCCCAGCAGAAAGGCACGGTCTGTTTGAGACTGATGATAATTTAATAAAATCATGGAAAGGTGAATGAGTAAATATCTGACTGGATGACACAGGACTGTGCATGCTGCCAGTGTGTTAGGTTATACATTCTTTATGTGGAAAGGATTACTTACAAGTAAGCCTTGGTATTTACTAATGGAAGGGTTACTAAGAAGACCAACAGTTGCAGTTGGATTATTGATTTGTGTAATAAAAGGCAGAGATTTAGCTGCTGTGTGACAAGGATGAGAGCAGAGATTGAGGGGTCATGTGCTTTGTTGCTTTCTTGGGGTAGGCACAAGCATGGGGAAAGCAAGTGACTGCTTTGTAACAGCATCACTCATATGGACAGCAGGAAAGGAGTCCTCTAGTCCTCCAGACAGGTCTAGGGCTGACATCTTGACTGAACTGATGAATTTGAGCACTAGAAATTTATAAGGCATCTATATAATTTTTTTGTAGCAGTCTGTGTTTGAGGAACTAGAATCTTACACTAAGCAATTTACTCTGCTTAGCCACACACTGATGCTTCAGAGTGTATTGAATTATGTACTTAATATGGTTGGCAGCAAATTAAAAAAATATAAGCTCCAATTAAATAATTTGCCCCTTTTCTTCCCCTCCAGTTGACATTAGTCACTTCTTGTTCAGATATATCCTAAAAATAAATTAAATGGCTTTAAAAAAACACTCATTTGGAACTTCTCCTCTCATGGATTAATTAATGCATCTCAACAAGATGTTTTACAATCAGTTTAGAACTTTTGTTAAATCATTTTCTTTAGAAAAAATACAGGAACTTTAAGTAAAGAAAATATGTATATCATCAAATTTGAGTAGACCAAATCCCATATGCTTTAACGTGCTAGATTTGTAAGAGAAAGGCAGAAGCAATGCGATTAAGCAAGGGAAAGACAGCTCATTCTACCAACATTTCTATTTATAGAGAATTTTTTGTACTTAAATAAGGAACAGAAGTACCTTTAAATTAAAATTTTTCAAGTAGAACGTAGACTGACTTTTTCCAAGCCAAGTTTATTTCTGTGATTACTTCTTATAGAGCTAACTTCTCACAATATGCAGGTGTAGTACAGACAGACTTTGTCACTAGCTTAAATTGAATTTGCTATGTCATTCTGAGAAGGCTATGAATTTGTTCTGGACTAAGCTTATTCCACTAAATTCCCCAGTCAGCGTACAAATTTAGAACAGCAATTTACAAATGGCCACTTCTAGAATGAATACACAGGAATAGAGTGGAAATAATCTTCTGGTATAGAATATAGTTTTGTCTGATAGTTGACTTTATTGTCTGCTTGAATAAAAAGGTGCAAAATCTCTTCTAATTATAGACTTACCAACCCTGGAGCATTCTTGTTAATGATAATGAAGCACACTTCAAAATCTTTGTCTATTAGTTTCTCATATATTTTATCCCTTGTTTGTTCTGTAATGTATTATAGACCTCCACTGCCTCTGGGGTCATTATGAGATTATGGATAGTGTCTTTCACTACTTCTGTGGACTGCTTTGCACCCTGACAGGTTTGTTGCACCTCTTAAACAATGTCATTAATTAAGGAAAAAGGGAGAGAAGACTTGATTTTTTTCTTTTTTTTTTTTCTTCCTCTTTTTCTTATTAAAGTGCTTCTGGTTTAGTAAGGGCCAATGGCTATACAATAGCATATATATTCTTTTCTGATGTCTTGATCATGATTTAAAAATCAATAATTTAACTGTTTTATCCATGCTTATGACTGTTGTGTGTATACCACTCAAACATAAATTTAGCAGTAAGATTATATTTCATTTGAAAAGGCGATTTTTTTTATATGGGAGGTATATTTTTTAAAGCCTTATATACTTACAGTAAATTTATATTTTTAATTCATAATTTATTATTCTGTTTGTTTACTGTCTTCCATCACCTTTATTTTTACACAAAGAGTGTGGAAAGGAAGCAGAAGAATAATGGGGAAGGAAAAGCATAAAGGAGATGGATGGTAATGAAAACAAAATGTGCAAGCTAAGGAAAATTGAGAGAAGGATAAATTGCTGACAGGCTATAATCAACGAAAGGAAAAAAAACATGAGAAAAAGTCAGTGTATTCTTAGATTTACATTCTGAATCTTAGCAGAATAAGAGAACATTGTTTTCACTGGACAGTTCTAGCTTTTTTTTTCCTAGTCTGATGGTTAACGGAAATCAGAATCAGTTTTCTGACTGTAATACTTAAATGGAAAGGTGGAAAGCGTAATGGCCACTGCTCATGAGTTACACTGATTGCAGAAAGATTTTTCTCTATTTGTCACATGTCAATGCGGGAGGTGATGTTTTTCGTAATTAGAAGAGCACTACATTTATGTAACATTTTCTGCAGTTAAAGACACAATCGCTAGTAAAGTATGCTGTACTCAGTCATACAAAACTGAATAAAACTCTCAGGATTTTCAGACAGTGCCAGATTTTAGCTAACATGACTTTAATGGCAACAGAATCAAAACAGCTAAAACACATTCAATGCAAAGAGAAAATTATCTGTCTGTTTGAAGTATTCCAAGACACCTGTGTTTTCCTTATCTCACTTTGTTTCTGACAGAAGCAGACAGACAGGTAGACAGGTAAGTAGCATCTCACAGTGCTGATCGGTGACAATGTTCTCACTCACTTCAGGTTTGTAGGGCTTTGTAAGGCTTTGTGGTACCAACACTGAGACATGAGTAGTGCTTTTCCGAAAGAGCAGATGCAGACTCTCTGTGACCCCTACTAAAGTGATCTAAGAACAGCAAGCACTTGCAGTTTTCTTAAACAACTGGCAGGAAATTTCCATCAGATGGTTACCCTTTTGTGACTGTGATGGCTTGACCCCAGCTGTCAGGTAAGCCTTCAGCCAGTTGCTCACTCACTCCAGCCCATCAGGATGGAGGAGACAATTGGAAGGGCAAAAACGAGAAAACACATGGGTTGAGATAAAGACAATTTAATAGGTGAAGGGGAAAAAAAAGAAAAAAAAAAACAGAAAAAAACCCAAGTGATGCTAAATGCAATCACTTACCACCTCCCACCAGCAGAATGATACTGAGCCAGGCCCTGAGCGATGGCTACTTTGGAAAAACTCCCTCTCCCCAGCTTTCATTGCTGCACATCATGTTTTATGGTATGGAATATCCCTTTGGTCAGTTGGGATCAGCTATCCTGGCTGTGTCCCCTCCCAACCTTTTCTCACCCCCAGCCTACTCACTGAGGGAGCAAAGTGGGAAACAGAAAAGGCCTTGGCTCTCTGTAAGCACTGCTGAGCAATAGCCAAGACATGTTATCAACACTGTTTTGGTGACAAATCTAAAACACAGCCCCATATACAGGCTGCTATGAAGAAAATTAACTCCATCTCACCTCGATCCAGTACAGTGATAAAACCCATAACCACAAAATAGTGTAAGTGAGGCCAAGGGTCAATGGTGGCACCTTTTACAAGAAGTTCACAATCAGCTAATTTGAAGCTGATCTACTCAATAAATTTCCTTTATAAATTAATTTTCTGTTTGTCAAGAACACTCTGCCTGGAACTAAGCCATCTGACTGCAGGTGTGAAACCAAATGCATTCTGAGAACTTGCTCAGCGGAGAATGTCTAATGGTCTTAAAAAGTTGTATATATTAAAAAACATCCAACCATTGTGGTGAAAAATAGCTCAGCAAAATTACGGACAGATATATTTCATAAAGAGAATTGAAAACCAGCCTGGTTTAGGGATAATTTTTTATTCTAGTGAATTTTCTTGTTCACCACCACTGAGAAAGGATTTTTCCAAGCTTTTTAACATATATTTTCAAAAATAAAAGCAAAAAGTTCTAAAAAATAATCTCCAAGTTCTGCATATCCTGATTTGTTTGACCTATCCCTTATAAAGGAATGACAAAAAAACCCTAACATATTTTGACAATATTTTGAAAGGCAAATTGGGAGGAAATTTACTGTAAAAATAGCTGAACACTGCTGATAATAAAGGACAAATTAAGTATTATGGCTACTAATGGAAAAAGATCACCCCAAATGGAAATATGTCCTTACCCACTGATCCCTTGGTTATGTTTCTGATGTTTATTTGGATCACATCTTTTATACATGAGTTCTGTGCTGGATCAGCTTTCTAATATGCAGGTAGTTTCCTCACAGGTTTCTTCACACAAAGAAGTAAACTCAAACTCCTCCAAAAAAAAAGAAAAAATATCAAAAAATCACTCAGTGTTCTTTGAAACTGGGTTCTTTAACACTATGTCCCATGTAATGGCCATCTAGGAGTATGTTATGTAATTTGCATTTATTACAAGTTAATTTTAAAATAGTGTCCTATTGGATAGGTTTACCATTCTCGGATAAGAACAGGTTCTGAACGATAATCTTACCTTCAGTTAACTTCCTGAAGCTAAGTAGCTGTCTAAAATCCTGCATCATGTTTGGTATAATAGTTCATTTATCTTCTAAATGATTCTTTTTACTCTGTAAGTACAATATTTGTATGCACCAGATACCTGCAATAATCTTTTGAAATTAATGGGATAATTAATTTTAACATTAATCTATTGTTTCAAGCTCTTTAAGAACTAAAAGGTAGTGTTGTGTCATGTCATATTTTGAAGATCTTTTTCCACCTGCAACAGATATATACCTATTTTTATTTTCATGTGCTCTATTACATTCTTTTATTTGATTATTGAAATGTTGAATAAGAGATACCTTTATAAGGAATGTCCTTGGGTTAGACTTTTGCAGCCATCAAGTGTGGTAAACCTAAGAATAGAAGAATATGTCTGTATTAAGATGCTAAGTAGAGCCAGGAAACATTTATTGGGACTGGAATTAAAACATATGTATTCTTAAATTGTTAAATTACAGTTTTATCCTGAGCCAGCTAACATGCTTCCACATAATTCCTGGGTGTGTTTAAGAGGCAGAGATCAATCCATAATTTATTATAAGGATGTTTAGTGGTCGCTGAGTTTTCTTCCCTGCAATAACCCAGAACCATTCATATACTGTGACTCTAGAGACATCAAAAGCTATAAGGCACAGCCCTTGTCTATCTTCTGTTTTAAAAATTTGTGACTTCAAGTTATTTAAGATTTTTATAAAAGATCAGAAGCCTAAAAATCTCTATCACAGGAAGAGAAGAGGGAAAAAAATGCTGGCAAGAAATTTATTAGATTAAAATAGTCAAAAATCCTGTGCCAATCTGACATTATGGAAAACTCTTTTTAGTAATAAAACTGATGATCTAGTTATCTCAGACACGTGAGTAACACCAGCCACCCTAGAGGTTTCACAAAACCATTATGATGCCAAATGTAATCTGTCCAACATTTTTCTTCCTGAGTCCAACCGTGCACGCTTCAGCAGACAGTGAACAGCCCAGCATTCCCAGAAGTCTCTCTATTAACAGAGGAAGCAAAAATCTTTCAGGCCCTTGCCATGGCTTTTGTTTCACAGGCCTGAAGCAGAGGATAAATACAATGTAAATGTTTTGAAAAAAATTTAGAAAACTCTTTCAAAACCATTGCAAATGTTATAAAAGTAATAGTTAAAAAGGTCTTCTTAATTTCCTGTCCAAATATACACATGCTTTATTTCCTGGAATCATAGAATCATAGAATGGTTTGGGTTGGAAGGGACTTTTAAAGATCATCTAATACAACTCTGCTGCCATGGGGAGGGGCATCTTCCACGAGATCAGGTTGCTCAAAGCCCCATCTAACCTGACTTTGAACAATTCCAGTGATGAGCCATCCACAACTTTTCTGCACAAGCTGTTCCAGTGTCTCACCACCCTCACTGTAAAAAATTTCTTCCTTATATCTAGTCTAAATCTACCTTCTTTTAGTTTAAAACCATTACCCCTTGTCCTATCACAACAGGCCCTGGTAAAGAGTTTGTCCCCATTGTTCTTATAAGCCCCTGTCGTGGTTTAGCCCCAGTCGGCAACCAAGCACCACGCAGCCGCTCGCTCACCCTCCCCCTCCCCGGTGGCATGGGGGAGAGAATCGGAAGGGCAAGAGTAAGAAAACCCACGGGTTGAGATAAGAACAGTTTAATAATTGAAATAAAATAAATAATAATAATAATAGTAATAATAATAATAACAATAGTAATTGTAATGAAAAGGAGAACGAGAGAGACAAACAAAACCCAGGGAAAAGAAAACAAGTGATGCAACCGCTCCCCACCCGCCGACCGACACGCAGCCAGTCCCCGAGCGGCGATTGCTCCCCCCGGCCAACTCCCCGCAGTTTATATACTGAGCATGACGTCATATGGTATGGAATAGCCCCTTGGTCAGTTTGGATCAACTATCCTGGCTGTTCCCCCTCCCAGTTCCCTGTGCACCTGGCAGAGCATGGGAAGCTGAAAAAGAAAGTCCTTGACTGGTGTAAGCTCTACTTAGCAACAACCAAAACATCAGTGTGTTATCAGCATTCTTCTTACACTAAATCCAAAACACAGCACTATGCTAGCTACTAGGAAGAAAATTAACTCTCTCCCAGCTGAAACCAGGACAGCCCCCTTTAAGTATTAAAAAGACACAACAAGGTGTCCCTGGAGCCTTCTCTTCTCCAGGCTGAACAACCCCAACTCTCTCAGCCTTTCTTCATAGGAGAGGTGTTCCAGCCCTCGGATCATTTCTGGACCCGCTCTAACAGGTCCATGGTTTACTTGTGCTGAGGACTCCAGGGCTAGACTCAGTACTCCAGATTGGAACTCAGCGAGAGCATGGTAGAGGGGGAAAATCACCTCCCTCAACTTCCTGGCCACAATTCTTTTTATGCAGCCCAGGATATAATTGGCTTTCTGGGCTGCAAACGCACATTGCCAGCTCCAGTTTTCCATCCACCAGTATACCCAAAGTCCTTCTCCACAGCACTGCTCTCAACCCATTCATCTCTTGCTCTGTACACTGATATTGGTGATAGCCCTGACCCAGGTGCAGGACCTTGCACTTGACCTTGTTNAAAAGACACAACAAGGTGTCCCTGGAGCCTTCTCTTCTCCAGGCTGAACAACCCCAACTCTCTCAGCCTTTCTTCATAGGAGAGGTGTTCCAGCCCTCGGATCATTTCTGGACCCGCTCTAACAGGTCCATGGTTTACTTGTGCTGAGGACTCCAGGGCTAGACTCAGTACTCCAGATTGGAACTCAGCGAGAGCATGGTAGAGGGGGAAAATCACCTCCCTCAACTTCCTGGCCACAATTCTTTTTATGCAGCCCAGGATATAATTGGCTTTCTGGGCTGCAAACGCACATTGCCAGCTCCAGTTTTCCATCCACCAGTATACCCAAAGTCCTTCTCCACAGCACTGCTCTCAACCCATTCATCTCTTGCTCTGTACACTGATATTGGTGATAGCCCTGACCCAGGTGCAGGACCTTGCACTTGACCTTGTTGAACTTCATGAGGTTCGCATGGGCCCACTCCTCAAGCCTATAAAGGTTTGTCTGGATGGCATCTCTTCCCTGAAGCACATTGTGGGAACATAACATCAGATTGCTGAGGATGATTGTAAACATGCTCAAGTGACTTGCAACTGGGGTGTCGAAAAACACATATGTCGTATTAATTGTTGTTTGGCCTTGTGTGTTGGACAGGTAGAACATCTGTGTTTAGATAACATAGGCTTGTGATAGACTTAGAGGCACGCTGTCAAACATGCTTGAGATTCCTGCCCTGTTGTGGGAAAGATCAAAGCACAGTGGTAAACTACACCTGCGTGAATCCTTGATAAACAGATTAAAACAGCAGGTTCATTGATCTTCTAGCATGGACTGAGCTTTGTGGTGCCTGCATTCCCTCTTGTGGCATCCCCTGGTTGACAAGGTAATGAAAATAAATTTATTCTTTGCATTTCATCCAAAAAATGGATGGTTTTGTGGTTGTTCCTGTGTCCTGCCTATGCCAGCTCACACACACATCAACTGCACCACTCACCTGCTTGTCTTCTGCAAACTTGCCGAGGGTGCGCTCAATCCCACTATGTCATTGATGAAGATATTAAATAGTATTGGTCCCAGTATGGACTCTTGAGGGACACCACGCATTACTGGTTTCCACTTGGACATTGAGTCATTGACTGTACTCTTCGGACATGGCCATCTGGCCAATTCCTTATCTATCTAACAGTCTACCAAACAAACTCATAATTGTCTCTCTCCGTTGTATTTTATCTGTGATTGTATTCATAACAGTGATCATATCACCTCTCAAACTTATGTTCTTAGGCTTTGCAAAAGAATCATTTTTACTTTCATACCATCAAATATTTTCCTCCTTCATTTAATACTTTTCTTTTCACCTGTGGAGGTAGTCCAACTCATTAGCGTGGAAAAAGTATATCAATAGTTATTTTTCTAATTTACAAGTCAAAGCAATAGGGACATCTGTAATTTCTAAATAAATGTAATTGTTCATCAGAACCTTTGTTGTTATTGAGCATAATCACCTTCCTATTTATAAATTTTTTTTGTCCCATGCTTTAATGTCTAAAAATACATACTTACCCGCATTTAAACCATATTTCTATCTTTTCTTTTGCAAGGTGGCTTGAAACTGAAGGTACAAATAAATGTGCTATCAAAATGTCCCTGTCATTTAATGGATCTCTGCACTTTGGTCTTATTTGGAAAAGAATAATTGATATAATGCCACATTTCTCTCCCCCTGCCCCTCCAAAATCCATTCTTTATTTCTGTGCTCTTTTTACTAGTTAGCTTCTCTCCTATCTCTTTGCTTTTCTTTCACAAATATATACAACTGGAGAGTTTGACATTTATACTAAAATGTTAGCCTAAAGGTGGTAAGCTACACTGTCTGGGTGAACACCTCTATATTTAATTTTCCAAATGTTAAATCATTTATTTTAAGCAGTAACTCCTATAATCATTACAATCAATTTTTCTTATTTAGGATTTTCAGAACACCATGTGGTCACAATAGATGCTGGTAATAGGCAAACTACATATACATGAAACAAGAGATATTGTGCTTTAAGGAAAGGACTGTTGCTACGTGCTGATGCAAGAAACCCCAGAAGGGACAGGAGGCGGCATTTGACTACTAACATGTAGCTCTAGTGAGAGCTTCCAACTGTTGAGTTGCTGCGCAGAGGAATTAATGATACGCTTTCAAAAGAGCCAACAGAGTCTCATGGAGACAGCCAGGTTTTTTTGACTAATGTGGGGGGGAGAAGATCTGGAATCATCTGCACATTCCTATCTCCTTTTTGAGATAGTACTTGACAATATATAGTAAATAATATCTCATGTTTACCTACAAGTCTACTGAGTTATGTTCTAGGCAATCCTTATGCGGTGCACACAAGGTCTTAAATCTTTTCATAAGCATATTATCCTTAATAAGTATGGTCAAAATGCTGTGTAATAAAATAAGAACTTTATCTACAATGTCACTCAGTATGACAACTTAGATAGCTTGCTAGCATCCCCTGAATTTAAGGAGTAACTAAGGCTTAAATTCAACATCCCAGTCAACTCACAACTTTTCCTTGGTATTGCGTGTAAACAGAACAACAGTGGTTTGCTAGCTTACAATAGCAAAATCATGTAGAGGGATGGGGTTAATGTGTACTTTCCAAGCATAATGGTGAATAGTAAAATGTAGTAAAATATAATTACATTCAGGCGAAGGTATTCTTCACATAAGTATATAATTAACTTCCGAAGAATAGGAATTTGATGAGAATTCCTGCTTTTCTAAGCATATACAGAGAAAGTTTGTTTAGAAATGTAGACAGAGGGTTTAGATACTGTTTGAACAATATCTGTACCTCCTTGTTTTCTTATAAAATATTGTTTTTCTTCATACCTGGTCTATGCTTTCTTTATTCAGATGATGATCTCTGTGGGATATCTGTGTACTATGCACTATGTTTCAGAGATACTAACCATAAAAATAAGGGAAATGCTTATTTTCTTTATGATTCCAAACTTAAGGTATTCTGTGTCTACACAATAATAAATTTTTTTGATGTAAAAGTTATTTGGTTTCATAAATGCAGCTTTCATTTTTTGAGGGTCTTCACAAATTCCCAAAGGTTTACTCCTTACATGGAAGGAAACTACATTGGGAACAGGAAATATTCTACCCTCAGGACAAAATTTAGTCCCCAGTTCAGAAAACTGGACAAATATATATATTTTCAAATTTAGCTTCTCTTTGATATTTCCTGGGCAGGTCCTACAGGAGTTATGATGAAGGTCTTTTATACAGGTGGTATAGGCACTTCTGAGTAGGAGTTAGAGTGGAAACAATAGAATCATAGAATCATAGGATCGTTTAGGTTGGAAAAGACCTTTAACATCATCAAGTCCAAAAGTTATCCTAGCACTACTAAGTCCACCACTAAACCATGTCCCTAAGCACCACATCTACACGTCTTTTAAATACCTCCAGGCATAGTGACTCAACCACTTCCCTGGGCAGCCTGTTCCAGTGCTTGACAACCTTTTCTGTGAAGAAATTTTTCCTACTATCCAATCTAAAACTCTCCTGGATCAACTTGAGGCTATTTCCTCTTGTCCTATCGCTTGTTACTTGGGAAAAGAGACTGAGAAGCCACCTCGCTACAACGTCCTCTCAGGTAGCTGTAGAGAGCAATAAGGTCTCCCCTCAGCCTCCTTTTCTCCAGGCTAAACAACCCCAGTTCCCTCAGCTGCTCCTCGGACTTGTTCTCTAGATCCTTCATCAACTTTGTCGCCCTTCTTTGGACACACTCCAGCAACTCAATGTCTTTCTTGTACTAAGGGGCACAAAACTGAACACAGTATTTGAGGTGCAGCCTCACCAGTGCCGGGTACAGAGGGATGATCGCTTCCTTAGTCCTGCTGGCCACGCTATTTCTGATACAAGACAGGATGCTATTGGCCTTCTTGGCCACCTGGGCACACTGCCAGCGCATATTCAGTCAGCTGTTAACCAGCACCCCCAGGTCCTTTTCTGCTGGGCAGCTTTCCAGCCACTCTTCCGCAAGCCTGTAACATCGCATGGGGTTGTTGTGACTGAAGTGCAGGACCTGGCACTTAGCCTTGTGGAATCTCATACAATTGGTCACAGTCCATTGGTCCAGCCTGTCCAGATCCCTCTGTAGAGCCTTCTTACCCTCAGGCAGATCAACACTCCCACACAACTTGGTGCCGTCTGCAAACTTACTGAGGGTACACCCGATCCCCTCGTCCAGTTCATTGATAAAGATATCAAACAGAACTGTCCCCAATACTGAGTCCTGGGGAACACCACTTGTTACTAGCCACCAACTGGATTTAACTCCATTCACCACCACCCTTTGGGCCCAGCCATCCAGCCAGTTTTTTAGCCAGTGAAACGTACACCAGTCCAAGCCATGAGCAGCCAGTTTCTCCAGGAGAATGCTGTAGGAAACAGTGTCAAAGGCTTTATCGGCAGACAACATCCACAGCCTTTCACTCATCCGTTAAGTGGGTCACCTTGTCATAGAAGGGGATCAGGTTAGTCAAGCAGGACCTGCCTTTCATAAACCCATGCTGACTGGGTCTGATCCCCTGGTTGTCCTGTACGTGTCATGTGATGACACTCAAGATGATCTGCTCCATCACCTTCTCTGGCACTGAGGTCAGACTGACAGGCCTGTAGTTTCTCAGATCCTCCTTCTGGCCCTTCTTGTAGACGGGAGTCACATTTGCTAACCTCCAGTCAACTGGGACCTCTCCGGTTAGCTAGGACTGCTGACAAATGATTGAAAGTGGCTTGGTGAGCGCTTCTGCCAGCTCCCTCAGTACCCTTGGGTGGATCCCAATACATAGACTTGTGTGTGTCTAAGTGGTATAGAAGGTCACTAACCATTTCTCCTTGGATTATCAGGGTTTCATTCTGCTCCCTATCCTTGCCTTACAGCTCAGGGGGCTGGGTACCCAGAGAACAACTGGTCTTACTATAAAAGACTGAGACAAAGGCGACATTAAGTACTTCAGCTTTTTCTTCATCCTTTGTCACTATGTCCCCCCCCCTGCACCCAATAAAGGATGGAGATTCTTCTTAGCCCTCCTTTTGGTGCTAACTCATTTATAGAAATATTTTTTATTGTCTTTTACAGCAATAGCCAGATTACGTCCTAGTTGGGCTTTGGCCCTTCTAATTTTCTCCCTGTATAACCTCATGACATCCTTGTAGTCCTCCTGAGTTGCCTAACCCTTCTTCCAAAGGTCATAAACTCTCCTTTTTTTCCTGAGTTCCAGCCAAAGCTCTCTGTTCAACCAGGCCGGTCTACTTCCCCACTGGCTCATATGGGGACGGCTTGCTCCTGCACCTTTAAGATTTCCTTCTTGAAGAATGTCCAGGCTTCCTGGACTCCTTTGCCCTTCAGGACTGCCTCCCAAGGGACTCTGTCAACCAGTCTCCTAAACAGGCCAAAGCCTGCCNAAGATTTCCTTCTTGAAGAATGTCCAGGCTTCCTGGACTCCTTTGCCCTTCAGGACTGCCGCCCAAGGGACTCTGTCAACCAGTCTCCTAAACAGGCCAAAGCCTGCCCTCCAGAAGTCCAAGGTAGCAGTTCTGCTGCCCCCCCTCCTTACTTCTCCAAGAAACGAAAACTCTATCATTTCGTGATCACTGTGCCCAAGATGGCCTCCGACCATCACATCACTCACAAGTCCTTCTCTGTTCACAAACAACAGGCCTAGCGGGGCACCTTCCCTAGTTGGCTTACTCACCAGCTGTGTCACAGGAAGTTTTCTTCCACACACTCCAGGAACCTCCTAGACTGTTTCCTCCTTGCCGTATTGTATTTCCAGCAGATATCTGGTAAGTTGAAGACCCCCATGAGAACAAGGGGTAGCGATTGTGAGACTTCTCCCAGCTGCTTGTAGAATATTTCATCTGCCTCTTCATCCTGTTTGGGTGGTCCGTAACAGACTCCCACCATGATATTTGCCTTGTTGGCCTTCCCCCTGATTCTTACCTGTAAACACTCAACCCTATCGTCACCAGTGTTAAGCTTTAGACAATCAAAACGCTCCCTAACTTACAGGGCTACCCCACCGCCTCTCCTTCCTTGCCTGTCCCTTCTGAAGAGTTTATAGCCATCCATTGCAGTACTTCAGTCATGAGAGTCATCCCACCACGTTTCTTTGATGGCGACTAAGTCATAGCTATCTTGCTGCACAATGGCTTCCAGCTCCTCCTGTTTGCTGCCCACGTTGCATTCATTGGTGTAGGTGCATTCCAGTTGGGCTATTGATCCCACCAGCTTTTTGAGGGAAGAAGCCCTAATTCCAACATGACCATTCTCAGGTGCTTCCATGGTTTCTGACATCCATAACCCTTGCATCTTTGCTGCTGCATGGATCTTCACCCCCTACCTCCACTGAGATGGCAGACTGAAAGACCTCGCTAGCACACCATCTCTCAAATATTGGCATGCCACCCCAGGCTTATCTCTAGGAAGCCTGGTTTTATCCCTTTCCCCCTTTAAATCGAGTTTAAAGCTAGATGCAATGAGCCCTGCTAACTCCTGTGCAAAGATCCTTTTCCCCCTTTGAGACAGGTGTACCCCATCTGTTGCCAACAGGCCTGGTGCCAAGTAAACTGACTAATGATCAAAAACCCCAAAATTCTGCCAGTGGCACCAGGCTCGGAGCCACGTGTTGGTCTGCTGGCTATTCCTGTTTTTTTCCTCATCATTCCCTGCAACTGCAGGGATAGAGGAGAATACTTCTTGTGCTCCTAATCCCTTAACCAGTTGTCCCAAGGCCCTGAAGTCTCTCTTGATTGCCCTCAGACTTCTTGTTGCAACTTCATTGCTGCCTACCTGAAAAGTCAATAATGGAAAATAATCTGAGGGCTGTACCAGGGTAGGAAGTTTTCTCTTCACGTCTTTAACCTGGGACCCAGGGAGGCGTCAGACTTCCCTAAGAAGCGGGTCTGGTCTGTATATTGGGCCTTCTGTTCCCTTCAGAAGGGAGTCTCCTATGGCAATGATGTGTCTTTTTTTCTTTAGGGAAGCAGTTTTGATGCAGGGCATAGGCTGACTTAACCTTGGCGACACCTCCAAGCTAGATGAACCATTGTCCTCATTATTGTTCAGTTCCACTTGCAGAGCCTTGTACTTATTATGCAAGGGCACCTGGGAAAGTGGGGTAGTCACAGAAGAGAAGTGCCTGTTGCGCCGGGCAGCAGCTTGTCACCATTGCCCGCTAACCCTTAAGTCACTGTGTTCAGCCAGGCAGAGAGAGGATAGGGAATTCTCTGTGTTGTGCATCCTGCCTGCCTATTGGGCCTGTCTCAGGGAAGCTAGGGTGAGATTCCGGTAGTCTATCTCTCTCTCGCACTTCCTGATATTCCTCAACCTACTCACCTCCTCCCAGAGCTCTGTCACTAAGCAGAGGAGTTCCTCTACCTGGGCACAGCTGCCACAGGTGTGCTCATTACTGCCATCTGATACTGGCATAAAAGTAGGGCACACCTCGCAGCCTGACACCTGGGTAGCAGTACGTTCCCACCAGCACTCTGTTTGGGAATCTGCATCAGTTGTGGTGGGTGCAGAGCTTAGAGACGCCATGGCTTTCTGCCAGGTGGATACCATTGTTCCCTGGTCGAGCTGGAAGAGCTTCAGCACCTTTCCTTCACTTCCGTGCCAACTGCCACGCCACGCCCTGTTTTCTCTCCCTGGTCGCCAGTGCTTGCCAGGGGCTTCTTTTATATGCGTGGTAGGCTTGGTCACAGTTGCTCCTGGCCCTGCCCAGGCCTCATCAGCCGCTGTCATGTGAGCTGCAGGCTCCTGGCAGCTCTCTCAGCTCCCCCTGAGGTTTCCCTGGTTGGGGAACCCCCCTGTGCACTGTGCTGGAGAGCTCCACTGCGGATCATGCTGGTACTGGAGCTGCTCACCTCAGTGACTGAGTGCTACTTTCGGTTACACCCTGTTTAAATCCCCCATGGGTTTGTAGGATCCTCTTTTCCAGTCCTCCTGAAGAAAAAGGGGGAAAAAAAAAAAAACACAACCAAAAAAACCCGAGAGGAATCCTTGTTTATGATGGCAATTTTGCATGAAAATTAAGGGGGGTTTTAAGTGCAATATTTCTAACGTAAGCTTCCATAGGGTCAATACACTGAAACAAATGCCAGTCTTACCTGGTATAGCAGCTGTGGCATGGAAATTCGTTTAAATCTCCACAACAATAGAAGAATAATGTGACACATAGTGATAGTTATCAATTTCAACTCTTTCAGGTGAAATATATGATACTTTTCTGCACAAAAAAATACAGTCATTCTAGCACATCATATTATTACTTACACTGATATTTTTTTCTGATCTTTAATTTCATTTTAAGGTGGCTCTACAAACAGCTATTTCTTCATTTGAAAAAGCTATCTTTCACTATTTTTCTTTTTAGAAAGAATAAATTGCATGGTTTACACATGGGGCAATTTAGCACCAGTTAGTGCTGATATATATTATGTATATTTTATAGCATGAATCCAGAGATAATAATTTAACATGATAATATAATAAGAAAGCAGTACTTAGTGTGAATATTTGAAATAGGATTTGTAATTACTATTTCCTTTGAGAGTTTAAAATATTAAAGCTATGCTAGTCACACACACCATTCTTATGACACTACTATGCATAAACACCTCAATGTTGATTTTATTTCCCAGCATCTTTCATATAAGCTATCCAAAAGCATTGGGCGGCTGCTGATGGCATCTGACCCAAATCAGACACTGACAAGGTGATATCAGGTTGTTCAGTTTATGTGTCCAGGTGTTCTGCTGGCTAGGGAAAGCACCCTGGGTCATCCTGGCCCCGGAAGCAGATTTGACACATTGTATGTTCAGAAGCACAGGTTTGGATTATTGTTCTGATTTAGGTTGCAGTGATCAGTTGCAAGACAGGACTGGCTTGCAGGGGTCCCCAAACAGCCCGAGTCACCTGATTTGCATACCTTACTATCCGTTTTCGCGTTTCTTGATCTTACCTTCTATTGCTGCATATCTCCCTTTCTCTGCCCTTGTCCATTCCCAAATAAACAGCCTATTGATTCTAGCTTTGCTACACCCACATCCAAATTTGATTTATCTGATGCTGTTACCTGGACCATCTCTTCCTTATGTGGTATCACAGATGGGGTTACCAAGGCACAGCAGGACTCTGCTTCCCTAAAGGTCCATGGTGCACCCCTTCAGATGTCTGTGATGTTTGGCCATTTCTCTCAAACCTCTCCCTAGCCACCTGCACAATACCTCAGAGTGGTATCTGTAACTTTTGTAAGCTTCTCACTCTTCTTTGTAATGTCCAGCAATTTCTAATATCATGTCTAGCAGTTTCTCATCTCCTGTTCAGTTACCTTAATCTCAGATGAGTGCCTACTCAGTGCCCCAGCTATTTGCCTGAAACCCTAGCATAAACATCCATATTCAGGCATCAAGGAAAAGAATAAATATTGTATTGCAAAACTATATTTTAAAAGATATGAGTTTAAACTTCAAAAAAAAATCTTAAAATTAAATATAACAGCAAATGTTTACAGGACAAACTAAACTAATAAGCAAAAATATTCAATTCTGCAGGAGGGATCTTTTAATGGTCACAATGTTATCTTTTACTATTGATAGGAAAAATAATTTATTCAGATTTAATACATTTATCAGTTGTAATATTTGGATTTCTTTTAATAAGTACAGGGACTATTTTTTTGTCTCATTCAGTATCTACTACATCTTCTGACTTTCATTTTGCAAGCCAAAATTGAGAGCTTTTTTCTTGGTTTGGAGCAGACCCAGGATGGATCAAATGAAGAAGGTTCCAAAGGCATACAGCTTTCACACATTAGTCAAGAAAATTCCTACAGGGTTCAATGAATAAAATATACATGAATGGCTGTTTCTGCAATTTCCAATTAAAATATTATAGGAACAATAAAGAGATAAAACACTTACATGTAAGGGAAAAATACACATACTTTTTACATGCTTACAGTTGAAGAAGCCATCACTATTTTGATTCAGTTTTATCCTTTTGTAGAACATTATATATACTAATATGAAATATATGCATTTTTTTCAGTAAACCAAAAAACTGAGAAAATGGACAATTCTATAACATGTTCTGTGGGACTGACACTGTGAAGGTCTTAATGACAATATTTTTCTATTTTACAAGAACGTTGCAAATCTAAATTCATTAGTGTCAGTAAATAACTGCTGGGCCATAAGTCCCACAATAACAAGATAAACAAACAAACTATAATAAATCATAGAATCATAGAATCATAGAATGCTTTGGGTTGGAAGGGACCTTTAGAGGTCATCTAGTCCAACCCCCCTGCAGTGAGCAGGGACATCATCAACTAGATCAGGTTGCTCAGAGCCCCATCCAACCTGACCTTGAATGTTTCCAGAGATGGGGCCTCCACNCCTCTTCTGGACCTGCTCCAACAGCTCCATGTCCTTCTTGTGCTGAGGGCTCCAGAGCTGGATGCAGTATTCCAGGTGAGGTCTCACCAGAGCCAAGTAGAGGGGCAGAATCACCTCCCTCGACCCGTTGGCCACACTTCTTTTGATGCAGCCCAGGATACGGTTGGCCTTCTGGGCTGCAAGCACACACTGCTGGCTCATGTCCAGCTTTTCTTCCACCAGTACCCCCAAGTCCTTCTCCGCAGGGCTGCTCTCAATCCACTCATCCCCCAGCCTGTATTGATAGTGACGGTTGCCCTGACCCAGGTGCAGGACCTTGCACTTGGCCTTGTTGAATCTCATGAAGGTCACACAGGCCCACTTCTCCAGCCTGGCCAGGTCCCTTTGGATGGCATCCCATCCCTCAGGCGTGTCAACTGCCCCACTCAGCTTGGTGTCATCTGCAAACTTGCTGAGGGTGCACTTGACATCGCTAAATCCTTTACATCGATTAATTTTGGATTATAATTGATAGAATTAATACTGGGTGTATATTATATCTCAACCTCCAGGTGATTTGCGATTTATTCTGCAATTTTATGCCTTCCATCTGTAAGCTGTACCTTAAAGTGAACTTGTTTACCACCAGCATGAAGTCAGTGAGGTTTTTTCTGTCCAAAATTACAGCTCATCATGTAACATTACTTACTAATTAAAGTTACAAAATTACTATCGTTTGTACATTACATGCTCTCATTTTCCTTCCCTCTGCCTCACATTTTACAATGTTAGTTTATTTTTTCTACCTATTGTTTTATTTTCATTTTTTCTTCTTTCTATTGTATTTTTTATTTTTATCTCTAAACCTTGCAATATTCTGTTCTTTTAAATAGTTATTTTTTCTTCTACCAGAATTTTAATCTGTTGCACTCATTCATAGACTGGAATGCAAAAGAAGTTAAAAGTTGAATTATTTTAATTGCCACTTATTCCTTATCTGTATTATATGAACTGTGTTTAGTCTTTTAAGAGATATCCAGCCTACACATTTCCTCCTTGTCCATGGTCTCAACAGTGTAAAGTTTCCTTGGTTTTTTTGTGGGTTTTGGGTAGGTTTTTTCCCCTACTGTTAATAAAAGAGCATATCATAGTACCTGAAAGATTCAGAAGTGTGGAAATTAAATGTTATGGCAAATTAGTAATCTATTTAAGTGGATAAAAAACCTAGCAAACACTGAATGATCTGTGCATAAACATGTATTTATTTTTCCATTAAATTAGCTGTTGAACTGTTATATTTTTTCACTATTGAAAGGCCATCATTGTAAAAGAAGACAGTGCTGTAGATGGATAATTAAAGGGCTAGCTGAAGCATTCCTGGTGTGTAGAATAACTGCAGAAATGAAAAAACTTTTAAACCTTTAATTTTCAACAGCACATAGTGCTGGAATCCAAAAGTTATTGTTGCCATTGATTCATCTTTGCCTTCTCTGCTTTTCCTGTTCCTCGCAGTTCAAAATCCTGAATAATTCTGTATGAAAGAGTTAAAATAAACCAAATCAGGTTTTAGAATAGAAGCTAGATTTGAAATAAAATTTACATTATGACATGGTAGAATAGCTCTTCACAGACCATATTGTGTGACATAAGGATATGCAAATTGACTGTAAGTAAGTAGACGCATAAGAAATTCAGATATTCTTTCTAAACGAAAAATACATAGTTTTGTGACTATATTCAGTTACCTCACTAATGTTTCAGAAAATGAATTAAATGCAAAGGATTAAAGTTAGAGAAAACAAACAGATCTTCTAAAATGGCTGAAGTCAATCATTTGACAATGTCTCCTTGGCAATCATCACAAACATACTGTATGCATCTGAAATGCATTTTCTCAATTATTTCAAGAACATAAACTTCACAAATGATTATATAATTTCCTAATTATTTTCTGGAATTTTTTATTTTAAAATTTTATAGGTACAAATATACACTCTAATATGCATAAATAATAAAAGACACACACTCATCATCAGCAAACAATGCTTTGCATGGAAAATCAGCTGATGTAATGAAAATCTGAAATAGAATTTTATAATGGTAGCTTACAACCAGTGCCAATAATGTTCTCAATTATGTTGTAAGAAAAAAACCTCCTCACTCTTTATTCGAGGTACTTGTATTCTCTGTGTTGTACATGAACTGTAACTCTGAATTGGGCGTGGACACAATTTATTTTTCCACACAGAGGTTTTGATTTTTCTCAGTTTTGGTGGAAGGAAACAATGCAGTGTTTAAGAGAGAGAGTTTCTTAAGATCAAAGTCTTAAGAAAAGAAAAAAGTCTTAAGTCTCTCTTAATCCTTTATTCTGTGGGGTTTTGTTTTATTTGTTTTGTGAGGTTTTTTAACATAAACCAGACAATAGGACATTCCTGTCCTATTTTCTTGCTTCCTGTACTAATATTTAAATGACAATTATCTGTTAAAAAAATGCCAATCGTTCTTGATTTCAATAATATCCAGTAATAAGTATGTATTATGAAATGTTTTGTGAGTTATAGTTTTCCTTGTTAAAAGAGGTAGAAACTTTTCTGTAGCCTAAACTAAACTTCAACTTCAAGCCTTTGATTTTCATGCTGTCTAGAGTAGTGATAGTAAGAGCATCCTGTTCTTAAATATCTATGAAGTAATCAAGACATCTTGTTCTCCCCTTATCATCCTTATCTACAGTAAAATAAAGAAGATTCCTTGAATCTTTCACAATAAAGCCTATTTATTAACATTCAACCATGCTTTTGGTTCTTTTCTGAATGTACGTTATATATTTTAACATGTATCTCAAAGTACTGGGAGATGGGAATATAGCTTACTGTATGATATTTTGGCTAACTGTATGAACTGTTGCAATTTGTGGTGATGAGCTGTAAAAGGTGAGACTCAAACATTGTATCGCAAGGCATTAACTCATCTCTGTATATAGCATAAAGTGGTTTTCTGTTCACAAAAAGCATAACACAACTGCCTAGATAAATTAGCAAAGTCCTGGGTGAAGTGGTCTTGTGAATCATCATTCAGTAGCACTACCAAAGACAGGATATTGATGCTAATGAACCAATAATCTGCCTAAGTGAGGTAAACCATCTGAACTAAATTCTGTGCTGATTTACATTCTGTGCTGAATCAAAGATATCATAAATTATTTGTATTGTCTGTTCCAATTACAGTGTCTTCTGTAAAGCATTATTAATAGTTATTTTTAGATCAATTAATTGCTAATCTTATGGATAATTTATCCTTATAATTTCAAATTTTCTTTTCAAGTAAATGCTTTATTTTGTTTTCTGATAAAATCTACCTCAGTAAAATATAAAAAAACAAAACTGAAACTCCAAAACTCATTATTTTACTCTGTATGCAAAGCAAAATATTGCAAGTGGATTTCCCCACTGCCATTAAGTAGATCAGTTTACAATAGTTGGGACTGCAGAAAAAAGTCTTTTGAAATAGGCTGGCACCCTTGACACCAGTACACACTGGGGGCCAACTGTCTGGAAAGTACTTTGACAGAAAAGGACCTAGGGATCCTAATGGACAACACATTGACCATGAGGTAGCAATGAGCAGTTGCGGCAAAAATGGCCAACAGTATCCTGGGCTGTGGTAGGAAAAGCATCATCTGCAGGTTGAGGGAGGCATTCTTTCCCCTCTACCCAACACTGGTGAGGCCACATCTGGACCCCCGGGTGCAGGTCTGGGCTCCCCAGTACAAGGGAGACCTGGATATACTAGAGTGAGTCCAGCAAAGGGCCATGAAGATGATTTAGGCCTTGGAGCATCTGTCATATGAGGAGAGGCTGAGAGAACTGGGATTCAGCTCCCTTCTCTCAAAGAAGAGAAGGCTCAGTGCGAACTTATCAGTGTGTATAAATACCTGGAGGTGGGCAATAAAGAAGGCAGAGCCCAACTCTTCTCAGTGGTGTCCAGTTATGAGACAAGAGACAATGGGAACAAATTTAAATACAGGAAATACCACTTAAACATAAGAAAATAACCTTTTTACTGTGAGGGTGGCTAGGTGCTGGAGCATGTTGGCCAGAGAGGTTGTTGTGGAGTCTCCACCCCTGGAGATATTCAAACCCTTGAAACAGCTTGCCCTAGATCACTATGCTTTCAACAGAGGGGTTGGACTAGATGATTTCCACAGTATCCTCCCAACTTCAATGATTTTGTCATTCTGTGAAAATCCTCTGCACTAAAATTAATAAATTGGATAGAAGAGGACTACTTTAATTTTTTTATTGATCCAGTAATTTATTGGTGTAACTCTAATGTAAATTTGGAAATATGTACATGTGAACAGATGTCCAAAAGTCAGATTTTTAGGAAGATTTAGAACAAGTTATAAAAGGAAGCATGATTCTGGTCTTTCATATCCCTTTACATGCTTATTATTGTTCATTCTTAAAGTTTTTGTCTAATGCATCAGTGGTTCAATTAATCTTATTCAGCTTTATTTACCTAAAAGGTAGTTGTGAGCTAGCTTTTGAATCTATAGTTCATTTGTCATTTTTGAGAAGCTTCACAAAATAATTTATTTTAGGCACCTTCACAAAATAATTTATTCAATCTGAATGAGTATGTCCAAATTAATCAAGAAACGCCTATCTTTTTCCATCAACAATAGAGGGACTATAAAGCCTAGACAGCTAATTAATAGTAGACCTGTAACTTTTATATGGATGATATTCAGTGAGATGAACACAGAACAAGACATTGATAAGTCAGTAAAGATTACCCTACTTTGATATTTATGCAGATGTGGATGTGCTATCAGAGCCAAAAAAGTCTACGAAGTCCTAACACACTTTCAGTGGGAACACAGATACTCTGAACTCCATTTAATTGTGCATACTTAAGTGTCCAGTATCATTTGACATACTGTAGGGCATGCGAGTCATCCTCAAGGAATTGGTAGGTATGATATGGTACATACACTGTTAGATAAAACATGCCATTCTGGAGGCTAAACACCTCACATAAAGACTCTATGGCAGTTTGAATTGCACTGGATATCTTTGTCTGCGTTGACTGAAGTGAGTCTGTCAAAAGAAACATGCATTCATGAACTGTATTCACAGTATTTCTGAACTTGGTTCAGAACATTTTTAAGAAGTTACTCTATCTTAGTTCCTTCCAAGCAATCTTGTTATTTCTGAAGCTTAAGGGATAATTCTCTGTGTTGCTTCTGCACACACCAGTCTAAGAAAGACTGACAGGCAATAATTACATTGAACTTCAAAATGTATGTTTATATTGTTTAAACTAAAGCATAAAAACATATTAAAAAAACCAACAACAACAAAAAGAAAACCCAAACCTTTGATAACGGAAAAGTCCTATGAAGAGATCACCAACCTGACAACTTTTCTAGACAATTAAGCCCTTCTTAAGAGGTTGATGGCAATTTCTTTCAGTCTTCAATGGTCTGAAACCATCAATTTCTTTCAGTCTTCAATGGTCTGAAACCATATGTTTTTATTGTCATTTCACACATTCGAACTAGGTTTGATGAAACTGGTAATCAGTAACTAGTAAGACAACCTCATTAAATAGTTTCTAATGATTTTCAAAAGCTTCCAATTGTCATTAAGTATTATGTCAATTATAGGTTTCATAGAGAAATGTATGTTTTGGCTTTCTGTTTATTATTTTACTATGTTGTTCTTTTCTATTTAACAAATAGTGATATGAATAGTCCAAATCTACATCTTTGAAACATATAAAATGTTAATTGAAATAGTCAAAAATGTTTATGTAAAACATATTTGTAGGATCAGCTCCATGATCTCTCTTGAAATAATGTCACATTATTTTTGAGCATGTTGAAAGTATAGTAATTAATTTCAAAATTTATACAAACAGATCAAAGGGAGCTTAAGTTTTTAGATTTTGACAGAATCTGAAACCTGGATTTCCTTTTTAAATGGTCACATTTGCAAAAGAGAAAGCCACTTTCTAAGGCTATGCTTTGATTCTAACCTTTACCTCCTTCCTGTTCTTTCTGTCATTCTCTATTTACAATGGGCCTTTGTCAGCTAAGGGTACAACTTCTTACCTTTGTGAAAAAACAAACGTATGGGAGAGAGAAATAAGAATAATGGTTAGCTCCACCATACAACCTTCTGTTACTAAAATAAGAACTTAAAGACCATCATTTGTCCTGAATAGCTTTTTTTGAAAATTTGACAGATGTTTTAACACTGAACAATATTTAAATGATTATCCTATATTGTTATCGCAAGTAAATCTGGACTACCACCACAAACATAAGCTATGGAAAAACACTTAGGGTGGAGTTAATCAGCATATTTTTAAAGGAATTAAAGTCTATATTGTTTTCATCATGTTTTCAAGAGTTTAGGAAGAACTCAGTGTCAGAATGGGAGAAGTATTTGGATAAAATAAGCCCTTCATTCTGTAGCCAAAATATGGTTGTGACAGCTATAAATTAAAGTGCACTTATCAGGAAATAATTAGGATGAGTCAACCTTGAACCTAAATATAGGTATACTAAACTTGTGTAAGCAACAACAGTATATAAGCACAGTATAACACCCTGATGGCCTAGCCAGTCACAACATATAAGCATGTTACACAAGTATTTGAGCAATGTTACTACCAATGGAACAAAGATGTGCGTAGCTGCACATAATAGGGATCCAAGAAAAAACAAATTTGCGCAAGGACAAGACAAAGAACTGCAAACAGGCAGAATGTCCTGCCAAGCACTCAAGTAGGATAACTAGAAAACCAAAACATATGAGATAACCATTAGCAATAAGCACTGAGCTTACTGCTAAATGAGATAAGCATCTGCTGTATTAGCAGCAGTCGGGATCCTTCTTTTGGGAGAGGGATAAGAATCATAAAAACATTAGGTGTAAGTGAGGCAAATTGGAGAAGTTAGAAGACAGCTCACTTCAGTACTGGCTTCCCTCACCAAATAACTCTCAAGAATGATCACCTTCATTTTCACAGTAAAGAACCACCCAAAACTGTTGCAATCAGAGCTGGAAGCATCACCTCTGTGTTATTGTATACTCATAGTTAATACAGAATAAAAGTGTTAAGGACTAACATTTTTTTTTTGTGTTACGGGAACAATCGATAATGTGGAAGAACTGTTAGAAAGGAGTGTGCTGTAAATCAATTAATTTAATGACATGTTATTTCAAGGTTTAAGACTGATTTGTCAGTGTTCTACTCAATCCCATCACCCTGATCTCTAATTCATTAACTGATATATAAACATATTTGATTGTAACAATTCTGAATCATAACCATTACAATTATTTTTTTAGTTTTGTCAATTACAGTATGTTCTATTTTTTCATGTATTTGGTAAATATTGAACACATACTACAAATATTCATGTTTCCACAACAGTTGCTAAAATATTTAAGATACTTAAGATAAAATACAAAGTCTAAATTATATATATTTTGAGGTTGCAGATAAAGGAAAGAGCAGACAAAAGTTTTAGATTCTCCATGTGACGTAGTACATAAATGATTTATTCACTTGATTTCTCTTGCAATAATTGGAAGCTATTCAGACTCAGTCAAGACTCTTAAAACAAAGTGCATTCCTGTATTTTTTCTTTTCCTTCTCAGAATATTCTCTATGCTTTGTTATTCCAGAAATAGATGGTATAGAAAGGCATATGCTGCTTCCAAGGCACACAGGCATTTCCTTCAGAAATTTCTTCCACAAAATGTAGGCTCTTTCATACATCTGAATAGTAGGAAACTTCCTTGAAGAAGTTTCAAGTACAAAAACCAGCTAGAACTGCTAATAACAAACAAAACACTATTGTTGAATGAAATTAATTTTTGTACAGAAGATTCTATGAAATTTCCTTCTGTGTGGAACACCTTGTTTTGAGGGCTTTTTAGGGCTAAGATATTTCTTAAGGCTAATGGCAGGCCTTGTAATATCGACATTGTTTAGAAGTCATTCTACAGAAGTTGTAAAATTACCCTTTTTACCTTTCAATTTAGTGAACTAGTTTGGATAAACTAAATGTGTTACTAGTTAATAGCAAACCTATAGATTCATGGGTCATAGGATGCGTGTTGCTATCTCAACATTTATTTGGGACATATTTATATGTATTATGTATATATGTATGTGTGTCAAGTATTATTTCCCTACAGACTTTGGAGGTACACAGAAAAGTTTGAAAACATGCTCAGACTATAATTCACGTAGCAACTGTGAATCTGCAGTCAGCCTGAATCTATCACTGACAACACTGACAGAAATGAATTGTCTTGCATCCCAATGCACCCAAGACCTCCTGCTCAGGCATATACATACTTCGATAACAGGTATCAGTACCACATGCCTTCATGTGTGCTGTCTCTTCAGGAATAACAGGGGCCTTCTCTTGAGCCTAGGAATAAAAGTGTACCACTGTTCCAGATTATTTGAAAGAGATTGGCCTTGCCCTTGGCCTCTTTCTACTCCAAGGGGAAAAAGGGCTAGACTGTAGGGCTGAAACCATAATGACAGGGTGTTGTGGTTTAGCCCCAGTCGGCAACTAAGCACCACGCAGCCGCTCGCTCACCCTCCCCCTCCCCGGTGGGATGGGGGAGAGAATCGGAAGGGCAAGAGTAAGAAAACCCACGGGTTGAGATAAGAACAGTTTAATAATTGAAATAAAATAATAATAATAATAATAGTAATAGTAATAGTAATAGTAATAGTAATAATAGTGATGATAATAATAATAATAATTGTAATGAAAAGGAGAACGAGAGAGACAAACAAAACCCAGGGAAAAGAAAACAAGTGATGCAACCGCTCCCCCCCCGCCGACCGACACCCAGCCAGTCCCCGAGCAGCGATCACTGCCCCCCGGCTAACTCCCCTCGGTTTATATACTGAGCATGTAAGGAGAGTGCTGTGCCCCCTCCCAACTTCTTGTGCACCTGGCAG
>VYZW01037416.1:11779-26162 GCA_013401315.1 Balaeniceps rex | reverse complement strand
AAAACTTCTTCACGGAGAGGGTTGTCAAATATTAGAACACGCTGTCCAGGGAGGTGGTGGAGTCCCCATCCCTGGAGGTATTTAAAAGATGGGTAGACGAGGTGCTTTGGGACATGGTTTAGTAGTGGACAGGTACGATTGGACTCGATGATCTTAAAGGTCTTTTCCAACCAAATGATTCTATGATTCTGTGATTCTGTGATTCTGTGTGATGGAGCCCTGCTTGCCTGGAGATGGCTGAACACCTGCCTGCCGATGGGAAGTAGCGAATGAATTCCTTATTTTGCTTTGCTTGCACGCACGGCTTTTGCTTTACCTATTAAACTGTCTTTATCTCAACCCACGAGTTTTCTTACTTTTACCCTTCCGGTTCTCTCCCCCATCCCACTGGAGGGGGAGTGAGTGAGTAGTTGTGTGATGCTTAGTTGCCAGCTGGGGTTAAACCACAACAGACCTTTATAATACAACTACCAAAACATAAAAATACCTACAATTTTTACATTAATAGTGTAAAATAAGTGAAAAGCAGATACAGTTTTTGATTTTAAACATTAGTCTTAAGTCTAAACTCTTCGGAACTTAATATAGGTAAGGTGACTGGCCTAGTCTTATGACTTTTTTTGGGGGTGGGGGCTGTTAGGCCTGGCAAACAGCCAAACACCTACATGCTACTCACTAACTCCCCCTCCTCAGCAGGGCAGAGGGAGAAAATAGGACGATAAAGCTCAAGATAAAGACAGGGAGATTGCTTAGCCATTACTGTCGTAGGCAAAACAGACTCAATTTGGGGAAAATTAATTTAACTTACTGTTAATTAAAATAGATTTGGGTAGTGAGAAACAAAACCAAACATTAAAACACCACCTTTTCTTCCCCCTCTCCCAAGCTCAACTTCAGTCCTTCTCTCCGGACTCCTCTATCCGCCCCCCAAGCAATGTGGTATGAGTATGGCCAGTACACAGCAGTTTCTCTCTGCTGCTCCTTCCCTCTCTCACACTTTTCCCCTGCTCTGGTATGGGTTCTTCATGAGCTGCAGTTCCTGTCAGGAAAAGTCTGCTCCAACATAGGCTTCTCCATGGGCTTCAGTTCCTTCAGGAAATATCCATCTGCTCTAGCATGGGCTCTTCCATGGGCTGCAGGGAATCTCTGCTCTGGCACCTGGAGCACCTCTTCCCCTTCCTTCTCTGACCTTGGTGTTCCCTCTGCTGTTTTGTCATTCTTTTTATTCCTTCCTCCTCCCTTTGTTTTTATAAATATGTTTTCACAGAGCCACCATCAACTTTGCTGATTGGCTCAGCTTTGGCCTGCAGTGGGTCTGTTGTGGAGCTGGCTGGAACTGTCTGTACCCAACACAGGGCAGCCCCTTAACCTCTTCCCACAGAGGCCAACCCTGTGCCCCACCCCACCAAAACACCTTGCCATATATACCCAATACACTTCTATAATACAATGCTACTATCTTCATAAAACACTAAGCTAAAGATTATCTTAAAACAACAGTATCCAGGCAAAAAAGCTTGGAGAGCCTTAAGTATCTCTTCCTCTCTGTGCCCAGATATCTCACCTATCTCCCACACATGCACTCCCTACCTCAGACCTGTTGCTTCCACAAACAAAATAGGAAGAAATTCTTTACAACGAGGGTGGTGAAACACTGGAACAGGTTGCCCAGAGAGGTAGCGGAGGCCCCATCCCTAGAAACATTCAAGGTCAGGTTGGACGGGGCTCTGAGCAACCTGACCTAGTTGTTGATGTCCCTGCTCACTGCAGGAGGGTTGGACTAGATGACCTCTAAAGGTCCCTTCCAACCCAAAGCATTCTATGATTCTATGATAATAGGGGACAAATCCCTTTATGGTTGATTTTCTTGGACTGTTTTCCCTAAACCACCATTATCGCACCCTCTCCCCATCCCCTTCCTGGGGCTTGATATGAGAGTAGTTGGGCCGTTATTCTCACATAGCATCACTGTGACAATGAGTAGTCTTTTTTAATCTGTATTAAATTATTCCAACATTTCTCTTTGCTGCTGAGTCTCCTGCTTGTACACCTAAGTTATAGGCAAATGACTAATCAAGTCTTGGATATCATAAAGTTGTAGATCACCATGGCCAAGTCACTAGTCTATAAAGGACAGAGTCCTCCAGTCAGATACCAAGTGGAGGAGAGCAGACGTCTTAGTCCTCATTTCCTCCTCCTCATCCAAAAAAACCTTCACTCAAGTCAAGTAAAGGAGCATTTTGGTAAGGTTCTGACATGACTCTTGCTCAGTCTTCACATGGTAAGGTTTTCAACTTAATGATATTGGAATTAGTTGCAGTTTTGCCTTTAAAACAAGAAGCTTCTTAAAGAACAGGAACTGGAAATGCCTGTTTAAAATAACAACATTAGGGTTTTTAAATAGTAACATTAGTGTTTGCAAAATGTATACCCCACTGTCTATGACATATGATATACAGTTAGGGAAATAATATATTGGAAACAACTGTAAAAATTATTCAGGTTAGAAAGCGTTACCTAAGCGGCCTGCATCTTCACAGTAGCTAAGCAAGGAGGTATGTTGCACTACGTATTACATGCCTCTTTTTGGTAACTGTGATACTTAGCTGACATTTCTTTTTTTGCTCAGTTTTTGTTCTGGGTACTTAATATTGTGATATTACCATACCAGATGATCTGAAAAGACTCTTCAGTCTAAAGGTAAGAACCTTTCCCTCTTACAGAAAGAGCCAACAAAACAGTTTCATTGAAAAGAGAATAGAGCCATAATAGGAGATTACTGGAAATCTAGGAGGGCTCTGGGGAACTGCTAAGGATATCACTGTCCTATATACTTTTATGTGCAGGCAATATTCTCTATTAGACAGTACAGTCCTTTGAATATAGATGTAGTATTAACAGTCTGTGGCCTTAGCGTGTTCTGTTAGTTTTATGTTTCTCTTTCACTGTTTGTTTCTGCAACCTATTTGCCCAGGACATGAGAAATTTTCAAAAATATTTGTTCAAATGTCACAAGCTTATTACCAGTGTTATCCAATTATGTATGTAGAAGCTTTAATTATCTATTATTTTGCCTGCAGCAGCTCATAGTATTTACATAGCAAGAAAACTGAACTTGCATGACAAGTGACATTTTAAATCGATTTATTTAAAAAGATACAGAAGGTTGCAAACATACTAATTTTGGCTTAATAGCTTATTTCTGCTATTGATAAATGAGTTTCTGTCTAAGCCAAATCAAAACAACCCATTTAAAAATCTAATTATCTAATTTAATCAAACTAGTTAAAAGTAATTTGAGCTAAACTGATGATGTTTGTATCAAACAGCCCTGGGACAATCAGAATTGTTCTCTGATTCACTGTGCCAGTGATAGATACATGACTTATATGCTTATACAGCTGTGTACTAGTGTAACTGATTGTAGAGTGAGGCTCACTATTTTGTGAAAATGTCTTGACTGCTTCTTTGTATCATGTCACACTTGTTTCTGGTGCTCAAATTATTATTTTTTTTTTAATACTGAGTTTTGTGTCATTGTATGGAAGTTATAATGGTTGCTCCTCACAGAAACCCAACCCAGGCTCCACTATAACTGCATTTCTCCTTGGATTTAGGAAACTGGACCTAAAGATATGTCTAAATGACAGAATGAGTTTTGTGTATATACTGATATACAGTATGTAGTTTAAACCAAGGAATATACAATAGGATAGAATCAGGTAAATTAATTTGCTGCAGAGGCATGGCTTGCTTTGTAGTCACCAGATTTGTCTACTGTCCCAATTTTTCTCTTGTTTGGCTGGTCTGGCTCTCTAATTGAGCAATAGCTACCCCTTCTGGGATAAACAAGTATGAAAGAAAGCACACAAGATCCATATGGATCTGTGGACATCTCTCCTTTTCTCCTGTTCTCAGTCCAACTCCCTCCAAGCTTTTACAGGCTTCTCTGTTAGTACTTTCTTCTTTATACTTCTTGACTGAGACCTAACCCATGTCCTACACTTTCTTCTTCTCCAAAAGCAGGTAAACTTCATATGCATACATTCAACTAATTTCTACTTGTAGCGATGCAGAGTGGAAAGGATGAGAACTTCTTTCTACTAACTCAGTGTCTGAGCCAAACCCAACAATGTATCACAGGAGAAGTGAAACCTTGCTCGCTCTAATAGTTCTCATTTAGCATTACTTATTACTGATATAATCTAGGATAAATGATAAGAACTGATCATTGATACTTTTGAGGCTGCAGGTCAAGAACATTGATTGAGCACAGGAAAATAAACAAATAAGCTTCCAGATACTGAGGCAATTATTTGGAAGGAAACTAATGCCATGGCCATCTCCTGTTACTGGAACAAAAAGAGACAGAAGGGGGAAATATGTTTTATTTTTCAGTAACACTGGCAACAACTGCCTGCATTTAATAATGTTTTTAATTTAGCCTCCAAGATGGCATACAAATCCAGAAAGATTTGTTATCTAGTTGTTGTGGTTTAACCCCAGTAAGCTGGTTTAACCTCACACAGCCGCTTGCTCACTCCCCTTCTAGTGGGATGGGGAAGAGAATCGGAAGGGTAAAAGTGAGAAAAACTTGTGGGTTGAGATAAAGACAGTCTAATAGGTAAAGCAAAAGCTGCGCACACATGCAAAGCAAAACAAGTTCATTCATTACTTCCCATCAGCAGACAGGTGTTCAGCCATCTCCAGGCAAGCAGGGCTCCATCACACATAACAGTTACTTGGGAAGACAAACGCCATAACTCTGAACAACCCCCCTTCATCCTTCTTCCCTGCAGCTTTTATTGCTGAGCATGACATCATATGGTATGGAATATCCCTTTGGTCAGTTGGGGTCAGCTGTTCTGGTTGTGTCCCCTCCCAACTTCTTGTGCACCCCCAACCTACTTGCTGGTGGGGCAGTGTGTGAAGTAGAAAAGGCCTTGATGCTTTGTAAGCACTGTTCAGCAATAGCTAAAACATCCCTGTATTATCAACACTGTTTTGGTCACAAACCCAAAATATCACATTATATGAGCTACTATGAAGAAAATTAACTCTATCTCATCCAAAACCAATACACTAGTTTGAATCAATTAGTATATTTTCCATCTGTCATGTTTTAGAAAGAAACTTAGCTGAGCATAAAGATCTCCCTATTCTCTCCTCCAAGGCATGAAATAACTTCATAAAGGACTGACCTAGGAAATATTTTAACTCAAAACAAGAATAAATGTAAGTCACCATGAGACAGCAGTCCTATCAAGAGCATAGAAAGGATTCAGAGATCTAATCTGGGGTGAAAATGAGTGGCTGAGTCAAAATCAAGTTGACACAATTTTGGTAGGTAAAGTTCAAATGCTCTAAAAATGGCCAAAGATATTTAGGACAAAGAAGGAGTGAATAAATTTGGCCTGTGAAGAAAGTTATCTTCTACCCCATTGCTTAAAACTAAATCAACACTATAACAACAAAATTAGCCAAGAGGATAATAGACAATTTCAGTAAATTATGCTATGGTTAATACTGGAAATTCTACATTCTCAAGCACAAACTAAAAACTCCGCCGCTCCCAACCCTGTGCAATTATAAAGTCTGCTCATGAGAGCATGTCATTCAATGCTGCAAAAAGCAAGTGGAGACTTAGTAAAAAAAAAGCTACACATGACAAAACTGAACAAGTTTACAAGTGTAACTGAAACACATGAATCTTTTGTATAATTACTAGTAGTTCAATGTCCTTTGATAGACTAACAGTTTTTGCTGTGATGTTTTTAAAATGGAGTGCTTTCTGCAGGATTCAATGAGTAAATACATACAGTTCTGTATGGGGGGTGGGGAACAGTGCAGTGTAGGATTCTTTCCAGATCTCAATAAGGCAGGCCCGACAACAAATGGCTTAATAAAATAGCTGCTTTAATAAGACAGAATAAAAAGAGGACTATCGATAGCAAGTAAATCTTACAACCCTTCAGATGCTTGCTTTCTTTCAATCCTGCTTTCATGCAGCATCGGATGGACCCTGGATGGATTTTCCCACAGCATGCTGTGCAGATCCTATCTGTGGAGACGTTCCTCCGCCTTTTATTTTGTGTAACAAACAAAGCCATGTATCTTCTGACAGGTTGGAATGTTATCTCTATGATAACATCCACCAGCGCACAGTGCAGGCTGGCACAGGGCATTCCAGCAGATTCCCTTACAGCAGCTACTCATGCTAACCTACGGGCTTTTCAAGCCTCAAGTACAAGGCCCAATAGAGCAGACATGACTTGCCCAAGATCACTAACTCCTTGAATACAATGTCTTCCACAAGGCTCCCAATACACATACCTTGTATGGAACAAATGATTGCAATTTAAGAATAAAGAACTTCATCCTGTTCCCAGTGACATCAATAGGAAAACATCACTTAGAACATGATTAGACCCACAGTGCGGAAATGTTGTTTCACAAATGAGAACTGACTTCACCCTTTCATGTGTGGTTTTCTGAAGACTATAATATGTCTTTAGTTTATTACAAATGTTCACCAGAATGTTTTTATTAACAGCTAACTAGTTTGATGAATGACATCTACCCAACGTCATTATTTATTGTATTATTTATTCTAAGACATGCTACCATTTTTTCATAGATTGCACCTGTTTCTTGAGAATGACCTTACAAATTAGGAAACAATTCTTGTTATGTTAAGCCTTAAGGCTAAGAAAGCAGCTCTACAGAAAAAATCCAAGGCCAATCTTAGGCCACTGTACACTGAGCTGTTGTGTATGAGGTGCTGGGGTACTGCTAATGTCTATATCTGTAACAGTTTGCAAAATAGATAATCCCTTTTACCAGGATTAGTAGTGCTGAATGTAAAATGGTTTTGAAAATTGCTCCATGCTGGGAAGCATAATCCATACATTCTTCAAAGGTTTAAGTGTAATTACATCTCAGGCTGTTTCATAACCAAATGGGTAAATAAATACTACATAGCAACACAATCTAGCAAAATCCTATATAACTACAATATTGAAGGTGTCACTGACCTTGTTTAAGAGGACTTATTAAATAATGCATACAGTACTTTTAACAATTTTTTTGTATCAGCATGAAACTCAATCAATATTCAACCTCAGATTTGTAACTGAGGTGTTTACAGTTGTTCCAGAATATTAAACTGTTATGAGTGACATTTATCTGTGTCCAGCCACTAACTCAGACCTCATCACAAAGGAATGGTTTTGAAAAGCCCCTCCCAAATTATGGTCATAACTCCAATGGTTAGACAGATGGTTTTCAGTACTTATGCAAAGAAAACTGCCAGCAATATTTTCACAAAATAGACCTTATTGTGTCTTGTCTAATTCAAACAGATCTGTGTCAACCTTGGGAGAAAGGTAGCTAGGAATCTTACACAGTTTCAGTGGTTTCTTTGCATTTTTTTTTTTGCTTTTTTGATTGTATATTTCATATTGTGACTTATATTTTCCATGGCAGAATTAATGTGTAGTCAAATAAGATATCTTGGACACTGTTCTTAAAAAACCCAGATGAGCACTGTGAATGATGCTTAGCATTTCCAGCCTCCTGCTCTATGATATTGTATTGGGTTTACGTGGCAAGGTTTTGGGAGCAGTGGGGGCTGCAGGTGAGAAGAGCTCAGGGGCTGCCCCCATGCCAGACAGAGCCAGTTCCAGTTGGCTCCATAATGGACCCACCGCTGGCCAAAACTGAGCCAATGAGCAAAGCTGGTGGCACCTCTGTGATAACATATTTAAGAAAGGGTAAAAAATGCTGTGCAGCAGTTGTGAGAGAGAGGAGTGAGAAAAAATGTGAGAGAAACAATCCTGCAGACACAAAGGTCAGTGAAGAAGGAAGGGGAGGAGGTGCTCCAGGCACCATTTCTGTGGGCCATCTCTTTGCATTACTCTTTCAAATTTATTTTCCCAAGGACAAAGAGGAGGTTGTAAGGATAGAATAGCTAAGGACATTTGAGCTGTTCAGCTTGGGTTTGGGGGGAGGAAAAAGCACCAAACAATGGTAGTGAGTAAAACTTTCTGATACGCTAGAAAATACATACTTTCCTAATCTAAAATTTCAGACTGCTAACAGTGCCAGATTTTGTTCCGGATACCTGAAACTTTGTGGTGGGTTGACCTTGGCTGGATGCCAGGTGCCACCAAGCAGCTCTATCACTCCCCTCCTCAGCAGAACAGGTGGGGAGAAAATGAGATGGAAAAAAAAACTCGTGGGTCAAGATAAAGGCAGTTTAATAAAAAAGCAAAAGCAAAGGTCGTGCGTGGAAGCAAAAAAAGAAAACAAAGATTTTATTCTCTACTTCCCATCAGCAGGCAATGTCCACCCACTTCCCGGGAAGCAGGGCTTCGGTACACGAAGAGGTTGCTCTGGAAGACAAATGTAAATAACAAATGCCCCCCCTTCCTCCTCCTTTCTCTTAGCTTTTATTGCTGAGCCGACGTCATATGGTGTGGAATATCCCTTTGGTCAGTTGGGGTCAAGCTGTCCTGGCGATGTCCCCTCCCAAGATCTTGCCCACCCCCAGCCTACTGGTGAAGGGAGGAAAATGTTGGAGAGACAGCCTTGATGCTGTGGGAGCACTGCTCAGCAGTGGCCAAAACACTGGTGTGTTATCAACACCTTTCTGGCTACCAATACAAAGCACAGCACTATGAGGGCTGCTATGGGGAAGATTAACTCCATCTCAGCCAGACCCAAAGCAAACTTCCTTCATGTACTGCAGGTTGTCTTTGTAAGCTGGTGTAAAAGCTTCTGGACTGTGGACTTGTGGCACTGGATGATATATCATTGAGCCTGGGAAGCTGCCCTCCCTGTCCCCTTTTTAATAAAAAAAAATCATCTTTTATCTTCATTTCAGCTATTGCTGAACAGTGCTTACAAAGCGTCAAGGCCTTTTCTGCTTCTCACACTGCCCCGCCAGCAAGTAGGCTGGGGGTGTACAAGAAGTTGGGAAGGGACACAGCTGGGACAGCTGACCCCAACTGACCAAAGGGATATTCCATACCATATGACGTCATGCTCAGAAATAAAAGCTGCAGGGAAGAAGGAGGAAGGGGGGACGTTCAGAGTTATGGCGCTTGTCTTCCCAAGTAACCGTTACATGTGATGGAGCCCTGCTTGCCTGGAGATGGCTGAACACCTGTCTGCTGATGGGAAGTAGTGAATGAACTCCTTGTTTTGCTTTGTATGTGTGCGCAGCTTTTGCTTTACCTATTAAACTGTCTTTATCTCAGCCCATGAGTTTTCTCACTTTTACCCTTCCGATTCTCTCCCCCATCCCACTGGAAGGGGAGTGAGTGAGTGGCTGTATGGATTTTAGTTGCTGGCCGGGGTAAACCATGACAGTCCTTTTTGGTGCCCAACGTGGGGCTCGAAGGGTTTGAGATAACAACAGATTTGAATGGAATGTGCTAGATCAAATTTATAGCTGTTATTGCTGTTTAGCTATTAACTGACAGGCTCCTGTGCTTGCCATGAGACTTGCTTGCCTTACTGTATATTACAGTCTAGTGCTCGTTAGTGGCTGCTTTTTGCTTTTGCTGTTTGCTGTACTGCTTATCATCTTACTCTTCTGTGCCTGGGAACATTTTGATAACAGCAATGGCCATACACCAGGGCATCGCTGCTGTTTCTGTGCTGCTGTACTGGACAGGCTGGAACTGCGGTGTGAACTTGAGTCGAAGGGACTGTGACCTGTGTAACAAGCACATGTGAGAGCAGGACACCCCAAAACATCTGTGGCCATGGATAAGTCCGCACCAGAGCAGGTACACCTCAAAGTGTTTGTGGCCGTGGTTATGTTCGTGCCACAGCAGGTATGCCTCCGAAGGGATTGTGGCCCAAGGATAAGTCCACGCTGGAGAAGGTACACCTCGAAGCATCCGTGGCTGTGGATAAGTCAATGCCGCAGATAATCCCTTTTTCCAGGATTAGTAGAAAAAGCACCCAACAACTGTATTGAGTAATACTTTCTGATATACTAGAAAATACATACTTTCCTAATCTAAAGTTTCAGACTACTAACAGTGCCAGATTTTGTTCTGGGTACCTGAAACTTCCTTCATATATTGCAGGTTGTCTTTGTAAGCTGGTGTAAAAGCTTCTGGACTGTGGACTTGTGGCACTGGATGATATATCATTGAGCCTGGGAAGCTGCCAGGCTGCTGGTAAAACCATGTATATTTGTCTTCCAACAGCTGCTACCCTCCCTGTCCCCTTTTTAATAAAAAATCATCTTTTATCTTCATTTTCCAAACCCATTCTACAGCTGGTTTCATCCCACACAGATAAGATGAGTCTAACTCTCCCTCCTGTAGTGGGAGGCACTGAATGTTTTTGGAGTGAGTCTTTACACTCTGTCATGCACAACTTCTCTAAACTCACCCAAACTCCCTCTTCTGGGGTTTTTTGAGGTTTGACAATGCAACAGTTGTATCCTAAGTTGGAAACCATTCTTGTCAGACAGGCACAATCTATAAACCCATGCCTTTGAAATGGTGATGAGGCTGATTTACCATGCAATTTATATTATTTTGTAATAACAACTTTTTAATGACCTCTTTTGATCAGACTTCATGCATTCAGGTAGTTAACCATTACTGCACAGAAACAAGTCACATGTACAAATCAACTTTCCATTTGTCTAAAATATTTCTGACAGTTGTCCAATTTGCCCTTCTGTAGCTCCTAAGGAATTTTAAAAAGGAACCAAAGGTGCAAAACTGATACTTGGATGTATAGTCATACAGGGACTTGTCACTGATAGCAGCAAAAAATGCACAGTACCCCAGAGTGTGTGAGGCATAAAGGCTTCCTCCTTTTCACAAGGAAAAAGCAACTTACAGTGTTTATTCCTGAACTACAAGTTATAGCAGAAGAGTTGACAGACACTTCCTCATTTTCTTACTGTCGAGCATCTGAATTCTAAACTTCCTCTCTTCTGCATCACCTAATATAATTGAAACCCTGAAAATACTCTAGGAAATGCAGCTCTGTGGTCTGTTATATGTGATATAAGAATCTGATGACAAGGGAACATAGGAAAGCTAAATGTGGCTGTTTGATTTCAGATCACAAAAACCCTGAACTGTGACAAGATCGATGAATGTAGATGTTACACATACAGGAGGAAATCATTAAACTTTTTGGGGTGCCACAATGGTGAAGAAAATTAGGCTAGTAGAGCCCATTGCAGAATAAGAGCTCTGATGAGACGATAAACTCTAAGAGGTGTTTTAAAAAATATTAATACATGTTAGAGAGACAGACTAGGACACAGATTTCCTCAAAGCTGTGAAGAAAATGAAATTAAATCTGGTATTTCAGTTTGAAGCTAACTTTTATAGGCTCATTACTACTGTAAGTATTTCTAGGTAGATATAAGTGATCTCAATAGGTGAGTGAAAGCAATAAATTATTTATATGATCTCTCCATACATGTGTCTAATATATTTGCAGTTTTAAACAATAACCTTTCATTACAGATTTATTGCCATCCTATCTTGGAGAATGTATTTTTGAAAAAGATGAGTGTGTGTTTACCCAGAAGAAGAGAGATTGTGGGAGTTGGCACAGGAGAAGGCGTAAAACTCCCACTTCTTGCACTGGACCAAAAGGAGACCACAATACTAGGGTAGGTGAGTGTACTGGTTTTGGCTGAGATATAGTTAATTTGCTTAATAGTAGCTTGTATGGTGCTATGGTTTGGGTTTGTGACCAAAACAGTGTTGATAACACGGGGATGTTTTAGCTATTGCTGAACAGTGCTTCCACAGAGTCAAGGCCTTTTCTGCTTCTCACACTGCCCCGCCAGCAAGTAGGCTGGGGGTGCACAAGAAGTTGGGAAGGGACACAGCTGGGACAGCTGACCCCAACTGACCAAAGGGATATTCCATACCATATGACGTCATGCTCAGAAATAAAAGCTGCAGGGAAGAAGGAGGAAGGGGGGACGTTCAGAGTTATGGCGCTTGTCTTCCCAAGTAACCGTTATATGTGATGGAGCCCTGCTTGCCTGGAGATGGCTGAACACCTGTCTGCCAATGGGAAGTAGTGAATGAACTTGTTTTGCTTTGTATGTGTGCGCAGCTTTTGCTTTACCTATTAAACTGTCTTTATCTCAGCCCATGAGTTTTCTCACTTTTACCCTTCCGATTCTCTCCCCCATCCCACTGGAAGGGGAGTGAGTGAGTGGCTGTGTGGATTTTAGTTGCTGGCCGGGGTTAAACTATGACATTGAGTTAAGCTCCACATTGAACTTTCAGAACAGATATTGACAGTTAATCAAAAATACTTTGACATGAAAACCTAGAACATGGAGAAAGTTTTTACTGTTCTGTTCAGAACAATTATTAATCACATAAATTAAGCAAGCTTCTTAGGGACCCATAGATGAACTGGTTTTGAGAATGTGACGTTTAATCTGAATTATCTACAGAATGAGTGAAGAATTTGATCTTAATGTCCTAAAAGAGCCCTTTCTTTGGGTAGAAAAAAGAACAGAATGCATCCCTGGGTCCCACAGAAAAGGCCTCTCCCAAACCACTAAGTTCTGTGAATATTCCCTGAAACAAAAAGGGAAACTAGTGGGTGGGAGCTCAGCTCTTCTGCATGAATGCCTTCCTGTTTGAAGAAACCACAGGTACTAAAACAGAGGTTCCCACAGACCCTTTGCCTCAAAAACCTGCTCCATAACCCCATTTGTATCATTTTACTCTTTAAAGTGTTTAGGTAAGTGGGGATCACATTACTATGAGTGAGCTCATAGAAAACTGCATCAGAATTGCCCCCATACTGACTACAGTATGTGGTGACTTTCATAAATAATTAATTGCATTCAGTATTCTTGTTCCAGTAGTGGAGGACTTCAGTAACAATTCCACTGATCTCAGTATAATGGTTAAAACTACCCTAAGGCTTCTGAACTTTAAATGCTTACATGGGTTTATAAAGACTTTTCTGGCCTTTGGATTTGCCCTCATTCACATTCAACAAGTTATAAAGTCAGTTATGGCCAACTTGGTTTATTCACTGTAGCCATCTATCCAGTCTGCTAATTTTTTTTTCTGGATTGTTAAAGCAGTTGGCCTGTTCAAAAGGCTCACCAAAAACTATTATTATTCAATCAACTGTGACTGAGCCTAAACCATGTTAAGTATATCAAGCATCATTATTTCAGGTGTGCATATGAAATCTTGCTCTGTGCAAGCTTAATTCAAGTTACTCTGGAAAATTGTTTTGTTTCTACTTAATAAAATAACAAATGTTTTGTCCTCTTTCTGATCTCTTTATCTAAAAGGATGGCATTGTACATGTCTTCTGGCTCTGTCCGGAACAGGGGCACTGTACAGTGTCTGTACATTGCACATGGTACATGAAGGTCAAAAGCAGCCTTGCCTGCAGTGACCATGAGAACATGGAGTTCAGGATCCTGAGGGGAGGGAGAAGGGTGAAAAGGAAGCTCAAAAGCCTGGACTTCAGGAGAGCAGGCTTTGGCCCCTTCAAAGATCTGCTTTGAAGAGTCCCATGGGAAAAGGCCCTGGAGAGAAGAGGGGCCCATGAAAGCTGGTTAATATTAAAGAATCACCTCCTCCAAGCTCAAGAGCGGTCCATCCCAATGAATAGGAAGTCAGGCAAAAATGCCAGGAGGCCTGCGTGGATGAACAAGGAGCTCCTGGACAAACTCAAACACAAAAAGGAAGCATACAGACGGTGGGAGCAGAGACAGATAACCTGGGAGGAATACAGAAACATTGACCGAGCATCCAGGAATGAAGTTAGGAAAGCTAAAGACCAAATGGAATTGAATGTTGCCAGGGATGTCAAAGACAACAAGAAGAGCTTCTACAGGTACATCAGCAGCAAAGGGAAGACTAGGGAAAATGTGGGCCTGCTGCTGAATGAGACGGGGGGCCTGGTGACACAGGACATGGAAAAGGCTGAGGTACTGAATGACTCCTTTGCCTCAGTCTTTACTAGCAAGACCGGCCTTCCGGAATCCCAGGTCCCAGAGCCCAGGGGGAAAGGCTAGAGAAAAGAAAATGTACCCTTGGTGGAAGAGGATCAGGTCAGGGAATACTTCAGCAAACTGGACATACATAAGTCCATGGGCCCTGATGGGATGCACCCATGAGTGCTGAGGGAGCTGGCTGATGTCATTTTGAGGCCACTTTTGATAATCTTTGAATGATCATGGTGACTGGGAGAAATGCCCGAAGACTGGAGGAAGGCAAGTGTCCCTCCTGTCTTCAAGAAGGACAAGAAGGAGGACCCATGAAACTGCAGGCGGGTCAGCCTCACCTCGATCCCTGGGAAAGCAATGGAGCAGCTAATCCTGGGAACCATTTCCAGGCACATG
>VYZW01037414.1:274235-326144 GCA_013401315.1 Balaeniceps rex | reverse complement strand
ACCAGGACCTCCAGCCAGTACAGGACACCACCACACCAGTACCGGGACCCCCACCCAGTACAGGACCCAGCCCCCCCAGCCAGTACTGGGCCCCCAGCTGGGTCTGAAGCCCCCCAGCCTGTGCTGAGCCCCCCAGCTGGTACCACACCCCCAGCTCGTACAGGGTCCCCAACTGGTCCCAAGTCCGTAACCAGTCCCCCGCTAGCACCAGAGCCCCCAGCCAGCCCCAGGGTGCCCAGCCAGTACCAGAGCTCCTCTGGCCAGCACTGGAGCTTCCAACCGGTGCCAGGCCCCCAAGGGGTACCAAGTTCCCAGCCAGTACCAGGACCCCCAGCCATTATCAGAGCCCCCCAGCTGGGACTGAAGCCCCCAACCAGTACTGAGCCCCCCCAGCTGGTACTTAGTCCCTAACTGGTCCTGGGTCCCCAGCTGGTGCTGGTGTTGGGTGCAGGACCCCAGCTCTGGATGGGGGAGGGTGGTGAAACTGGGGGTGCCGGCACCCATGGCGCTTGGGGAAGTGGGTCAATCCTGGACTGTCACCAGTGGGTGGGTGGGTGCTGTGGCATCCCCACCCACAGCCAGGCACAACCCTCAGGAAGTACCAGAAACGTGGACCCCGTCTTGGGTCGCCCCCATTTCGGGGGTTGCTGCAAGGCCACATTCCCCACCTGGGGATAACGGAACAGTTTTGGGGGAGAAAAGCCCCAATAAACTCCTGTTTATTGCAGCTGTGGGAGGGGGGGGGGGGACAGCATCGCGGGAGGGGGACGCTCAGCCCCATGGGGGGATGCAGCGCAGCCACAGGCACCCGTGGGAGGGACCGTCCTGGGGGGCACAGGGGGGCTGCGAGCCCCGAGGTGATGGATGCGCACGGGGAAACTCATCCCCCTGTCGCAGAGACGGAGCCGGAGGTGGGACAGAGACCTCCTGGAGACCATCAGCCCCAGCCCCTGCTCCCCGGGGGCTGCTCAGGGCCGTGCCAGGCGGGTGCTGGGTGTCCCCACGGATGGCGATGGGCAGCCCCTGCCCGTGTTTGACTGGGGGACAAGGGGCTGAGCCACCACGGTGCCCAAGGGAGGTGGGGGAATTCAGGCACGTCGCTGTCCCCCAGCTCAGCCCAGAGGCCAGCTGCCCCAGGAAGGCCCCAGAGCCCCCCAAAAAGACGAAGCCACGGGTCCTGAACCCCCAGTTCGCAACCCTCACCCTCCTCCAGGGTGACTCATCCCAGCTTTAAACATTTTTGACCCATATTGCATTACCACTCCAGCTAAACCCCTCTGTGATGCCTCGGCTCAGGCTCAGCCCCCTCCCCGGGGCAGCCAGCACCTGGGGACCCCCCGCATCTCCCGAGGGCAACAGCGCACCCCACCTGCTCCTCCCAGCACTGCCCACGGCCGCGATGAACCCAGGGAAGGGAGTTCCTGCGTGTGCCAGCACCCAAGTCCTCCCCACAGGGCATCGAGGAGCCACGCCGGCATGTGTCCCCCCTCCCCATGGACCCCCCTCTTTTCCAAGCGCCTTCCCCTGGACCCCCCGCGCCCGCTCCCTTCTCCCCCCAGGACTCACGCGCCCACTGGTACAAAAGCCTTTGGGTGCCTGGTGGCAGCTCTGCAGCTCAAAGCCACCCGTGAAAGCACCAGGCTTGCCTTGCCGGGACGTTTGTTGAGCGTTTTAAGTGGTGAGTTACAGTGGTGCGAGGGGTCCCCTCCCCGCCAAAACCCACCTTGACAACCTCGCTAACAGCGGCCGCTTTGGTTTTCATCGCTTTCGTGCAAAAGTGGGGGGCAGAAGCAGTTAGAGGTGGAAGCAAAGGCAGGACAAGGCAGGACAAGGCAGGACAAGGCAAGACAAGGCAGGACAAGGCAGGACAAGGCAGGGACGTGCCTGAGGTCAGGGAGCAGGGCAGGGATAAGCCCCAGTCCTCCTCCTTTCCCCTCCCCAAGCTCTGCCGCTCACCTCGTTACCATCAACGCTTTGCAGAGCCTTAACGAACCAAAACCTGCAGCAGCTCCAGGATGGAGGGGGACAGGTTGGTCTCAGCCTGGTTTTGGCCGAGAGGAGCTGCTGAGGGGTCACGCTGAGGTTGGGGAGCTCACATCCACCCCCGCGGCATCCCCCTCACCCCGCGTGCACGGGGGCTGGCACGCACACACGCAGGGAAGCGTCTCCCACGCTGGTTTTGTCAGGCAGCCGCATGGGGAAACAGGCTCCGGGAAACACCCATCATCTCCTGGGCCACGCTGCGGCGGTTCCCAGCTGCCGAGCCGGGGCAGACCTTGCCCGGATCAGCCCCACGTCTCTCCCGTGAAGCTTGGCACGGGGCAGGCAGGGCTTCAAAGCCATGACCTGCTGCCCTCAGGCCTTCATCTTCCTCCACACAATAATGAAGCCACAAACGCAGCACCAAGGCGAGGAACCCGCGGCATCAAGCTCAGCTGAGCTGATCCAGCAGCTGCTCTGCGCCGCAGGGAGGGCTGCAAGGTCACCAGCCTCTCCCAGCACTCTCCTGGTGGTCCTCAGGACCGCAGTGACAAAGGGGAGGGGTGCTTCACAGGAGGGTGTCTACACCAGATGACAGCAAGCACATCTGCAGCAAGAGCATCTGGCCCAAGGCCCGAGCAGTCCCCGAGGGTCCACAAAGCAGCTCCTACAGTCCCCAAGACCAGGGCCCCCCACGATGTATGTCACTGGTCAATGTTAGGAGGGGGCAGGCAGCAATCAGGGCTCCCTTCCACCTCCACGGAAAGGCCAAGCTTGGTGAAGGACAACCACCCTCAGCCCCCGGCTGACGTCCCAACGCCATCTCTGCTAACGCCCCAGGGAAGCTCACTGCCTCCTCCATTGAGCAACACTGCCGTGAGGTAACCCGGTCTCTGCAGGGGACAACTGACCACCTTGCATTTTGGTCACATCCACCAATGGTCTGGAGGGACCCCTTCCCGGCTCACCCTGCGGGCCAGGTCACCCCTCTGCTGTCTGGGGGGCACAGAGCTGGTCACTCCCTCCAGGAGACTGAGCACACCCAGATGTTGGCCGGTTGCTGCACCAAGTCTGCCTCTACCTCTCTTCCAGGGATTATCCTTCAGCTAGGACAGCAAGCAGCTACAGGGACATGTCCACAGCAGAGCCCCATGCCTGGTGTGGTTCAGCTCCTGCAGAAGCTTTGCTCAGCCCTTCATAACCTGTACAGCTTCTTCAAGCAGGTGAAGAAGAGCTCCAGTGTGGGTGTTGCACTGGAGGATGATTTAGCTCAGGAGGAACCTCTGAAGTCTCATGTCCAGCCTCCTGCTCACAGCAGGGCTACCTTATCCAGCTCCTCAGGGCTTCACTTCAAGCCTTGAGCAAAGGACGATGGCTGTCCTTCACTTCAAGCCTTGAGCAAAGGAGGATGGCTGTCCTCCACTCAAGGCCTTGAAAATCTCCAAGGACAGACAGACCCCACTGCTCTGGGTGCCTGGCCCAGGGCTGTCCCACCCTCCTGGGCACAGAGCCTTTCCCTTTCCTAGCCGGCACCTAGGAAGCCCTAGTTTGGGACATCTGGCACCACTGAAAGGTTGGCTCCATCCTTCCTGGAACTGCCCTTCAAGAAGTGACAACCTGCTTTCAGACACCCCTCAGCCTCCTCTTGGCAAGGCTGGCCCAGCCCCAATCTCCTCTCCTTGGCCCCATGCCAGGTGAGGTCAATAGTCTCCCATGACTGCTGTCCAGCTTCTCCATGCCCCTCTTACCTGGGGCCACCCCACATGGAGCCACCCCTGTGCTGGGTACAACAGCTTCCCAGAGCCTGCTGACCACATTCCTAGGGCAAACCACATATGTTATGTGACCAGAGCCACCGCTGCCCCGTATTCAGCCCGGTGCCCACCATCACCCCCAGATCCTTTTCAGCCAGGCTTCTGCCCAGTCACCACCTAGCCGCTACTGATGGATGCTTCACACAATTTCCAGCTGTCTGGTGGTCTTAAGCACAGCTAAGTTTCATCCAGCATACAGCAGAGCAGGATCTCATCTTCCATTTTATTTCAAAGTTTAAAAGTTTGCTAAAACCCCCCAACAACTTAGTACCAGTTACAAACGTCTGTAAATACCCAAAGACATCCAACAAAACCCCAAACCATGCGAAGAACACAGATCTCATCCCCAGGGCCCTCCTCTCCACCGTCTCTGCACCTCCAAGGACTGGGTGAGAGGAGGAACGGGCCATGCTCTCAATCTGGAAGGGCAAAGAGCATATTCCTGCTGAAGAGACACTTCCAGGGAAAGCCCATCTTGTCAGCAGCCCAGTGAGGAGTTAAAGGAAGCTATCGGCTCTAAACGTTACCAGCAGAGAGGATGGAAGACCCCAGCCCTTCTTGCAGCCAAGGGCAGTGAAAGCACCACATCACCCATCAGTTCCCAACAGGAGAGCTGCCCAGGTTGTCTGCAATGTCTGGACACCACCGTGCAGCTGACAGTCCTCACTCCAGCTCTCAACTGTACCTCCTGGTCCTGACAGGGAGGGTGGCTTGTTAAATCCCTTTCCAGCCACTTCACAGCTCCCGCTAAGGGCCCAAAGAATAGCCAGGAGGTGGTTTTAACTAGTCCAGTTGCCAAAAAAGGTCTCAAACATGGAGAAAGAAGGTCCTTCGGTCTCTGTGCAGCAGTTCCGGCAGTTCTTGTCCTCTTTGCCTGCCCAGGCAAGCTCTGACTTCTGCTTCAGGACCGAGCAGAGCTGAGACTCATACCCACTGTCCCTCACATTGACATGTGTCCTTTGCAGCAAGTCTCTGTCCACAGACTGAATCCTGCTGTCCTGGACACCCGTTAGTGTGGAGAGCAGCTGGACATCCCAGTCTGACTCAGAACTTTTGTCGAAGTCGTGGTCAGCCTGTGCGTTATGTGGAAGAGGCTGAAGGAGCCCAGGGCATGGAGCCCACTCTTTGCTGTGGCCTGGGAGGTCAGGTAGTTCAGGTGCTATTTTTTCTGCTGCTCTGACACAGAGCAAGCAGCAACATCTGGCCTCAGCCACAGGCAGTTTTGGAGAGGGCAACTGGCCAGCAGGACAGCTGGTCTGGCTCATTGTGCTCTCCAGGTCAGGACTATTCACATTTCTGGATGTGTTTTCATTCTCCCCTCTGAGCTGTTTCCCTTGGGAACTCACGGTCGCTCTGCTCCAGCCACGCTCGCTGACAGCACTGGCTGCAGCAGCCTCTGTGGGATCAAAACCCACAGACACAGCTTCAAGGGAACCCGGCTGTGATGCAGGGTCCCCAGGGCTCCCACATGGGCACAGGTCCAAACTGAGGGAGCTACGCGGTCTGTTGGAGAGGTTTGTGCTTAGGGGCAAGCTGCCAGCTTCCACCACACCGGGCAAGCCTGGCTGAGCCGTCTGTCCTGCACCCTGCACACCCATCCCACCATCCACTGGGTTTGTCTGCTTAGACGGAGAGAGGCCACCACCCAGCTCCAGCCTGGGCTTCTTTCCCACCTGGGTGCTCTGTCTGGAGGAGACCTGGCGTTTCCTGGAGGCAGGCAGTGCTTGTGGAAGATGGGCGATAGACCCAAGCACTTGTTTATGAGGTTCAGATGAAGCAGCAATTGCCTCTCCAACATGAGCAGCAGTCCCCCAGCCCAGGTCAGGAGCCAAGCCCGAACCTGTATCCCCCACCGCGGACTCCCCCGTGGTGACACACGCAGCACAGACCCCTCTGGTGAGTCCTGCTCCAACAGGCAGCCCCAAAGAACTGCTGTTCTTTGACAACCCCCCTCCTTCTCTGGGATTACTGACCCTGTCCCTGAGCAGGCAAGGGGAACATCTCTTGGTATTCAGGCCACGATCGTGCTCCGTATCAATTAACAGTTCCACAGCACCTTGCTCAGGCTGCTGCCTTTCCTCTCCCAGCTCTGCTGTCAGCATCTCAATTCCTCCAGTACCTTGTGCTTGAGGCACTAAGCATTCATCTGTCAGGCAGGACTGCGGCACCCTGAAAAGAACCACCAGTTAATGCTCACTCTCTCTAGGCCTAGCAACACCTTCTCCCCAGTGGGATGAAGGGTTTTCTGCAGTGCAGGATGTTTGAAGCCCTTGCTCAGGAGGCAATAAGAAATTTAAGGCTGATGAGGCTCAGCAGTGATACTGCTGCTGGCAGAGGAGATGGGCAGCACAATGGATCTCAGCCTTCTCAACAGCCCAGGACCCGGGCACAGGAGTGCTACCAGAGCAGCGGGGTTTGCGTCAGACATGGGGACAGAAGAGATGGGCTCAGCTGCCCTTTCTAGTTTAAGAGGCACTAGAAGTCCACGGGGAGCTCTCTGAAGCAGAGAAGCCACAGAAACTGAAGAACATCTCCCATGGCTCATCTAAACCTTGCCTGGCAGGTGCCAGGTTGGTCCTGCAGCCCTCTGCTCCCTGCTGGCTGATTCCCTGGCACAGGGCATGAGCTAGGGACCAGTACCACAGCAGCATGGAGACTCAGGCCCTGTTCCCGTGAGCGTGCCATATGGCACCGTGCTGCTTTTCAGCTCCAGGAGTTCCCAGATTCACAAAGACTTACTTGACCAATTGCTCCACAAAGTTGTTGGTGAGCTGCGAGATGACACGATCCACAGGGGTGTACTGCGAGTTGTCCAGTGCAAACCGCTTGTGCTGGGGGCTCTGGAGGTGCTGGAAGGTGGCAGAGGCCCTTTTAGTGACACTTATCCTTTCACAGGAGGGAAATTTGCAGTAACAGCCACTTCCCACAGCCTAACAGACTAGAGGGCAAACAGCCTTTTCACCAGATAGAGCCGTTGTTTGGAAGCAGATTTGGGAAACGTAGGCAACGCTGTTTACCCCCGGTTGCTTACAGCGAGTATTCTGTTCCCATAGACACCTGCTGATGAGGAGGTTGTGTCTATATCTAACAGCAGCCTACTGCTTTCCCCAGCAGCTAGTAAAAATGCAGACTCCAAATACATCCTGTCTATCACTAAAGGCTGGGCTCTGAAAGCCACATTGTTTGGCATCTTCCAGGAGATTAAAAAAAAAACCCTCTTCCCCCCTTTTTAATCAGCCTGCATCCCCCAGCTGCCATGGAACAGGCTTCCTACCTTACAGATCAGGTAACAGGATGATCCTTGAGGCTCTCTTAGCCCCAGAGATGAGCATGTCACGCTCCACTCTTCAAAACCATTGTTTGCCCAGACCAGGAGGTCAGAGCACAGATATACTATGACTTTCATCTACAAGGCTGATCCTACGAGATACCGTGAAGGCTGTATGTATAGCTGTATGTATATACAATCCGCCTTCCTTCCAAAAGGGATCGTACTGATAACAGACACATCGCGATTAATGAAGCCGCTGAGTGGCCCCCGTAACTTTTGCAAGGAACCAGGTCCCAGGGGAGCCTTTACCTTCTGCAGCTCTTCAAAGGTCTCTTGGCAGCACTCGCAAAATCCCCTCTTTTTCTTTGGCACAGTGACCGGTGTGGATTGGGGGCTCTTCTCCCCCTCGCTGCGCATCGGACAGCCCTCCACACCCCTGCAAGGTAACAGCAGAGATCTTCCCTGCCCTCACTTGACAGCATCAGCAGGAACCCAGCTGCCTGCGTAAGGGCCAGGGAGGCAGTGCTGCCTTTGAGCAGCACTGGGCTGCTCAGAACAGGGCTCCTTTCTCCCGCATTCAGATGACAAGTGATTCTCAAAATCCCAGGAACCAGCAGGGCAGCGGTTAGCAGAGGAGTTGGGTTAAAAACTTGTACAGAAGGAGCTACAACCTACCTGGCTCTGCAAGAATTTGAGAGGCTTTTCAGAGGCTCAAATGGGCTGGAGCTTTTGGGTGCCAGGAAGTTCAGGTCAGGAAAACTTTTGAACTGGTGATGGAAGGGTCGGAATTGCCTGAAAGCAGATCAGGACATCAGACTTCTGGCAGCAATAGCATGGTTAGAGAGCTGTCCCTCCCTCAGAGGGGCTCGAGGTGCCGTCTCATTTACGATGGGATACTGGCCATTGCTGTCCTTTCATTTGGCTGCTCCAGAGATTTCCCATTTCTCACTGGAAGTACTAAACCGGATTCCCAGTAACAGCACTGATGGGGGGGATGTTTTGGACAAAACGCAGACTTGCCTGCTCAGCTAAAAACCCACCTTTTGCCCCCGAGGCACAGCAGCAGCAGCCAGTGCAGTATTTGCAGCTACGCAGCAGCATGGGAAGGTTTTGGTTCCCAGACCACATCTCTCTCTTCGTACTTTATTGCACGAAACATGTAAAACCTAATATTTGACTCTGCAGCTGCCTTAAGTGTTGTCTTCAGAATAATTAATTAGCACTCTGGATACCGTTAGAGTTACAGAGTTGTTAGAAACACCGCAGAGATCAGATCCCCTTGTGCTGGATGCTGTAATCAAGTTACAGGCCCTGACCTCATGTGTTTCAATCTCTTTCCTCATTTCACAGGGCTCAAGCAGATTAAGTGACCCGCCGAGGATCACAAATGGAATCTGAGCAAGGAAGTAAACTCTGCTGTCAAGTCTCATTTAACACCTTTCTCCCCCCCAACATACGAGCCACCTAGATTGTTTCTCTAAACACCATTTCCCCGCCTCGAGGAGAGGGTCAACTTCCCATGTGTAACAGGGTCTTCAGAGAAGACACGCTCTGCCTTGTGGACAGAATATTCATTGCCCCACATGCAAATGAAACAGGTAAAGGATTCCCTCCCTGGAAGCCCTTGGGGTTTTATTATAGTTTGGCTGTGATGTTTAGAAAAACCTCATTTACCTGCTCTGGTCTTCAACCTTCAGAAAAGGGGGCTTCAATTTTCCTGCTAGAAAGAAAGCTGGTTAGAAGCTGCCCTGACCAAATTTCCTACCTACTCATTCATTCCCCAACAGAATTGGGCTACAGAGCCAAGCTCACCAGTACTTCTGGCACCTGTGAATGCCAAGTGATGGCTAAGCACAGCCAAAACAGCTCTTTGGGTAATCTACAACAGCCCTCACCTCCAGAGTATTCAGTAGGGTGACCAAAGCCTAGAGGCAGCCCAACCGTGGGCTGTTTTCACCTTTGAAAGACCATCCAGCTCAGCCCCTTGCATCTTTAATGTCTACTCAGTCTCACCAGCCAGTGGCCTAACCCCAAGCCTCCAATTCTGACCTGAATCCTAAAAACTGTCACGCATCCTCAACGTAACATGCTGCCAAGCACAAGAGACGAGTTTATACGAAACAAGTTGCAGCAGCAGCTGCACAAGCACAGAGCTCTGCATCAACGCTTCCAGCACCTTTTTCTCCCTTTACCTTTGCACAACAGCCCAGAGTTCAGAACAGCTCAGGCCAGGACGGTTAAGTCAAGGCAGTAAGAGCTGCTGGAGACAAACCAACATGCTGCATTGCCAAGCCTGGCATGAGAACACTGCTAAAGAGCAACATCTGGCCTTCGCTTGGTCCCTGGGGAGGGCAAACAGCAGCTATGCTTCCTACAGAGGCATAATATGTATCAAGGGAGCAGAAGAAAGCCCGAGCAGTGCATTCAGGGAAAAGGTTTTCAGAGCCAGGCTGGGAGAAGAGGCTACCAGGTCCCTCCTGTCTCGCAGGTATGTTCAAATCGCAAGTGATAACGTTACGCTCAGCCTGGAAATCTGAGTACAGATCCGGTTAAGAAACAAATGAACACCAAGGTATTTCCACAGGGCATCTGCCTGACCCTGAAACCGAGCCTCTCGTGTCTCCCTTATTGCCTCTGAAGGGCAAGGTGTTTTGTTTTCTCACGATCCTGGCACTCAATGCTATTTTCTTCAAAGAAATTTTAACCTCACCCTCCAGAAAGGCTGAGTCCACCTGTCCTCACTAGTTAGTTCCTCGAGCCTCATCCTGAGCTTGCATCAAATGTGCTGTTACGTCACTAAAGTAGCTATTTAAGTACAGAATCAATTTTGCCACATAAATGCTGCCAACTGTGCTTAGCACTTCTGAAAGCAAGGCCATGTTTAGGGCCCCAGATAAAACTCAGACTGGTCCACTGGTCCTGAGCTCTCATGGCAGAGTGCTGAACAGTGACAAACGGTTCAGCTGTCACCGCAAGTCCCCAGGCAGGGTTCAGAGCGTGCCACAACAAAGAGCTCCGAGCCTGCAGCAGACAATCTGCCTTATCCGATAGCTTTTTGAGCCTTTTTTCAGCACCTTCCCCCTCCAAACTGGAAAACAATCTTCCAAGTGTCACACACCGAATCCAGGTTGGAGTCTGCTCTGAGATATTACTGAGCATTCACTCTCCAACGAGCCATGTCAAACAAGTCACAAATTAACTTACGTCACTGGTGCCAATCTCAGTACCACAATTGGCTCTTGACTAATTGCAGATGAAAGCCAGGTTTTCCCCCCCCTCCCTCCTCCTTTGGAAGTGTTATCCCTAGGCTGGTGTCTCAGCAGTACATTTCAGCCTAACAGAAGTGAGTGGGTTGTGAGGAACACGCTCTCCTCTGTAGGATGCATTATTCTTCAAAACTTCGTTCAAGCCAGTGGATTCAACGTGCAGTGCCAGCAGCACAGTTCTCAGGTGCCTTGGGATTCTGGGAGCTGCACTGCAAACTGTTTATGGGATTTTTAAAACCACTGCCTGAAATCAAAGGCATAACAACCTCAGCTGTATTAGGAGGCTGCAGCCAGACTCAGACAAGGAGTTACAAAACCCATTTGAGAGAAACTGCCTTAACAGTCGGCATATTTTGGACTGCTCAAGTTTCAGATGGATTTTCAAATTCTAAACAAGGCTTCTTCAAGCAGCTCTGCATCTGAGTGTAAGTAGGAGCACAACCTCTGGGCCTACCTTTGCGAAGTTTTGATCCGGATGCAAGGCATTTTGCCTAAAGGAAAAAGTGACATATTTAGTATGGGAGCCAGCACAGGCAGAACGGTAATTACTGATCCCAGAGCAGCAAAGCGAGATTACAGCAGTCTCACCCACCACTTCAGAGCTCCTGCATCAGAGACTATATCACCTCCCCCTGATATTTTGTCTCCCAAGTTACCTACAGTTACTTTAAATACAATATACAGGCTGCCACTCTCTGATCTTATGCCCTACCTTCTCACTGACCTCTCCAATTTGTTAAAAAATACTTCAGAAAGCCAGTGTACTAGCTGCACATGATCTTCTTTTTACCCTTACTCCCTTACAAGTCAAAATCAGTATTAGCTGTGCTACAGATGAGACTGATGACTAACGGCTGCCTTATAAAGTGAGGGTAAAACCAGATGACAATAAAAGGAAAAATTCTTTGAATTTTGACATCTCCAGATTGCCCAGTGTTGGATGAAAACCTAGGAGATCGCCCTGCTTACAAGCCCAGTAGCACTACAGGAGCTGGAAGAATTGCTTAGAGCTACCAAGGGATCCTCAGCACCTCAAGTTGGGCTGGAGTTAGGTCAGTTACCTCTGTCTTCTGGCACCGTTTCCTTGCTCCCGAGATGGCACGCAGCAGCTGTTGGGCGTACGACAACATTTCTGCGCAGGTGGGATGTCAAAGAGCCATAGCTCAACAAGAGAAGGTGAGCTGTTCCCCTCCACCGACTGCAGCGCAAGTGTAACTCCCCATCCACACGGGGAAAAGCACGTAGCGCCTGAGCCTGCCATCACCTGGCAGAGCACCACCACTACACAGTTAATTTGCCCAAGAAAAAGCCAAGAAAGAGTGCTCTGAGGGACAGCACCCCATTTTGCACTTCAGCAGAGCTGGAGGCTGTTTTATGTCTCTACAGAAATGAGACACTGTTAGGAATTTTGCAGCACGCAGACCAGACCCTGACATTTGAAAGCCCTGACAGGCTTGCAACACCGCTACGGATCAGCAGAGCTGGCGGCTCAGGAACGTGTACTAGCAGCGGCTGCCTCCATCACGCATCCAGACAAGCTCAGCCACGGCTGTATGTCACTGTCATTGGACACTCAGGAACCTTTTACTCCAGACCTATTATTAGAATCAGAGTTTCACCATCTGTCTTTCCCATCACCCCCTCCCCATTCATCACGGAGACGGGAAGCGCCTTCCAGCACAGGTCCTCAAACATCAGCGCTTCCTAATTAAAAACCACCAAATCCTGCCATTATCATGATCTGTACTTCCAGGTCAATTAGTAAAAATGGTCTTTTTGGAACAAAGTAATGCACTGACCAAGCTCTTAACATTTTCTAATATTACAGCTTCAGTATATTACAACATACTCAGCGTTTGCTATTGTGAGTGTGACAGTAGCATGTTCTATACATACAAGGAAATCTGGTTTTTGAAGGGCAGACCTAGCTAGCCATGGCCAGGACAGCATCAGTCAAATATCAGGCATTGCCTGCAATTTCTTCCTTCTCCTGTACCGCACTCGCTACATTACTTCTGCTCCACCTGTCTCAAAAATCCCTAATTACCAACAGCTAAATTTCAGCCTACAGAGAAGGATACCATCCACGTGCAAGATCTGGACTCCCCACAGGCGAGCGCTGGCAAGGATACTGCTGCCACTGCAGGTGTCCTGTACAAACAGAGAGGTTTGGCAAGGTACAGCTCAAAGCAGGGACGGCTGTGTGAGCACATGCAGCTCTAAGTCTAGTTTAGAGAGATTTTCCTGTTGCCCAATTGACAGACCATTGCGTAGCTGTTATTAAAATCAGGGCACAGCAGAAAAGGTTCAAACTCATGCTTTATCTACCCCAAGTTAACAGTAGCATCTAGGTCAAGTTTTTAATCCCTGCTGCAGCATGAGCTTCTAAGTGGGCACTGAGATTCTTTTGGCCACTTGTGACATCAGTGAAAGGACTGCAGGGGAGCCTTTTGCCCCAGCTATGTGGCTTTAGTTCTTTCTAGGCTAAAAATTCATCTAACAATGGGTCTTGTGTTAATAATTCTCTTGTGTTGAGCACCCAGATCACTGGGACGGGCCTTAGAAGTACCTAACATGGACAGATGACATGGCTCCGTGAAGAACAGTGCCCAGGAGCACCGCGCAATATTCTGCAGAGCCACAAGCAACTGCTTCATACCTTCACCAGCCCCAGAATCTGCTCCCTTCAGCAGGCAGGGGCTCTGGAGAAGTGGCTGGCACTGGTTCTGCACTGCTCAGCAGTATTTTGAACATACCCAGCTAAAGAAAAGCCCATCCACATGCTGCTCACCTGATTCTTCATGGCCTTCTGCAGCAGTTCCTTTCCCCTGCTGATCAGAGCCTGCAGAGAAAGAAGCCAAGTACTAGGGTAAAGCAAAGAGCTACCAGGCAGCAGCAAGCTGAGGACAGCGTGGCTGTCCAGTAAGAATGATTTCTAGAGATGCACACTCTCTGCTGGGGAGGAAGAGTCTGGCCAAGACTTCATCTCAAAGACAGCAGGACTGAGCATTTCCAGGGAATGCAAACCGCAGAGGCACCCATTTGGTCTACGCTAAGCAGCTGTTCAGCCAAGACTTGGCTTTTATTGAACAGCAGTGAATACTCCAGAGCAAGCCAAGAGGAAGTAGCAACTTAGCTTGGAAACTCTGCCTGCCACATCCCGACATGCTGGCAGGGGTTAGGAACACCCTTGCTAGCCCTTCCTGAGTCTCATTTGCAAGCCAATGATTTCAGCAAATAGGTTAAGCTCTTTGTAAGACAAATGGATAGCGCCGTGAGCAAGGACAAGGGAACAAACACCATAAGTGGAACCCCTGACATCAGCCCAGGCTTCTCACCTGCCAGCGGTCCAGATCCAGCTGGCAGAGATGCCTGTGGCCTAGACTGGGGCAGTAGGCTCTCCCCACAGTCACAGCTTCCAGCAGACACCAGCGTTCAATGCAGGACACTGGAGCTTTGGCCACAAGCACCACTGACCAGAAAGCCCAGCTCCGGCAGGGTGAATGGGACCTAGAGAAATCCCTTCTTGCAAGCTGCCCTTGTAGATCTCCTCTCAAGTTACAATGGCCTTGCCCTACCAGTGGGTGTGAGCACACATCCAGAGCCTGCAATGGTTTTATCTTGTCTACGTTTCTCTGGCTTTTCTAGACACACTTCTGCATCAGGACAGATTGCCTGTTCTGTTGGGAAGCCAGCCAAGCCCTCTATTTCCTCTGCCATTTGAGTAGATATTCTTTGTTTACTAGCTCAAAGCTGTGATATGCACATCTGAGCGGACAATGATACACAGACATGAGGAACATTGGTACGAATATGAATGGTCAGACCAGGGTCAAAAAAAAACACATAACATACTTGCTCAGGGCAGGAACAACTGTACCTTCCAACACTGGTCTCAGGTTCTACTCTCTAGATCCCTTGGGCCAAACTTTGAGGTGGCCTAAACCTTTATAGCTCTTACAGTGTCTGGTGGCTTCTGGTGAGGTCTGGTATGGTTCCCTTTGGAGGTAGAAGGCACTGGGCTCACGGCTTTTGCATCCTCTGAAGTTACATTGCTCCACTTCTCAGTCCGAGTCCTGGCTTTGTCTCGTTTGGCTTCTTTGCTGCTGGAAACCACGTAGCTGACTTCTTTGCTTAGGAAGCTTTCGGTCACCTGCGGCAAGAGACAGAACAGAGCAGCTCTGAAACCATCTAACAACTCTGAGCTGAAAGAGTCCTGCTAAGCAAGAACTACTGCCTTTAGCTTAATCCCACACACAGATAAGGGGAAGCTGAAAGTACCCATCTCTACAAGTAGTTCCTTCTTCCAGTCCTTACTGCTGTCTTGCAGAAGGAGAGGAGATCCTATGATGTGCAGAGAGCACACACCCTACGGCTACACTGCAAATAATCACCACAACCATCAGACTGAGACTTCCACAACATTGTCTACCATTATCTACTCAAACAATGGTTTCAGAAAAAAAGCAGTAGGTGAGAAAACAGCCCTGGACGTCATGCATCGGTGTGGAAGAGCTCTGTTCTCAGGAGAAGAGAGCACATTTTAGCAAAATAAAGTAGAAAGTGAATAGCTGGGACAAGCAGCTCCACATAGAACAGGACAGCAGGGAACTAGAAAGCCAAAACACACACACACGCCTTTGCACAGAAGCTAGAAGTCCAAGGAAGAGGGAGAAAAACAAAATTTGGGGTACTAACAGTAGGCTTATCAGAAACTCAGCAGAAGGCAGGCAGCCACGGGGTACCAACACACAGTATGAAGCCCACAGGAAGACAAAGATCTGAGCACTCAGAAATCGCAGCTGCTGAATGAGGTGGTTCTGCTGCATTACAGAATCCCCGTAGATCAAGATCCCGGACCCCCCTGTGTGAAGTGCCACAAGCGACATTGCAGGCTGCCCTGCAATGGTGACTTGTGGTGTTCTGGGAGATCAAGGGGGCTGCAAGCACAGAAGAGTAAATCAAATTCTCCCTGTCCAAATAATGCTCTGCCATCAGCCCTACGTCAAGGCTAAGCTCTGGACACCACATGCAAGTCCAAGGCCACAAGATGCTCTTAACATGGTCCTGAACAACACACAGGGCCTGTGTATTATTACTGTATTACTACTGAAGAGCTGTTTTACAGATGGACAGGACCAAGAGGAATGGGAACTCCACTCCCAGCATGGACCACGTTTCCAAGAGGGGAAGCGACCCAAGACAATGCCCAATAAGAAGCTAGAGGGACAGCCAAAAGGTGAAAATTATTTTCAAGTAGCACAGCAGCTACGTAGAGAAATAACTGACTGCTAGGAGCAAGCATTTCTCAGACTTGAAGATGCACGGCTCAGTAAGAGATGCTATGAGAAGGAGAGCGTCCCTGAGTGTTGATGGCACATCCAGGGGAGGACAGAAAGAAATCAGCAAGTTAAGCATAAAGGTGTGATTAAAAAAAAAAAAGGGAAAAAGTGCAAGCCAGCTTCTCTGCATGTCTCTACAGCCAACACGTGATCCTGGAGGCAGAGATACAGCAGTGACAGGAGCTAAATGAAGATTTTACACCTGCATGTAGCATTGAAGAATTTAAGGAAGTTTTGGGGTGCACATGAGAAATCCACCTCAAACAGAGAGATTAAACAATCTGAAAACAAGTAGTAACAACTATTAAGACCAAACTGTACTTAAGAGTCATAAGGAAACTGAAAGATGAAACAGATGAACAACCAGCTGCTGGGCACAGCCCCTGTCCTCAGTTCCAGCCCAGCTGACTGAAGCAATACCACTTTTTGAAGGGTCTTGGGAGGGGATATAAGGAATTGGTGAGCACTATCAGCACCAAGGGAATCTGGAGAGGCCACGAAGAATGCCATATGGATCCATCCAAACAACAGCTTCGCAGGGGGAAGGGTCCGGATGGCTCTTCCAGGAAAGCCACGAGAAAAGCACACAGCTACATGACAAAAGAGACTTGGCTGGCATTACCCTACTTTGCCCTGTGTTGAATCCCAAGAAACATTTGAAAGTCCCACTTCCCTAAAAAATTAAGCTGCCACAGGCTGTTGTGAGGGATGAGAGGGAACCAGGCAACCGGTTGCCACTGGCCGGAAGGCACTGCCAGGACCGGGCAACCATTTGCCACGGGTCAGCAGGCAGGAGCAAGCATGCAGTTTTCACAGCAGCTGGTCACAGGCAGACTCGGGTTGGCCCACGCTGCCCAGCGCCCCATGAGGGGTCTGGACAGAGCCAGCAGCGAGGCGGCGCGGTGCAGCGAGGGGAGGAAGGCGGGAGGCAACGGAGGGCGGCCTCCTTCCCCGAGGGGCTGCCCGGCCGTGAGGCAAGGCCACCGGGGACCGGGAAGAGGAGCCGGGCAGATGCGTTACGATGTCAAATCAACACCAGGAGCACCCAGGAAAATAAGGAAACCATTAAAAAAAGAGCAGAGAGAGAAGGGGAGTGAGAATAGAGACGGGGCCGCCTCAGCCCCGCGGTCACCCGACGCGGGCGGCCCCGGGAGCGGGGAGGGGAGGCCCCGGGGGCCGCCGCGGCCGCTTACCCCGCCGAGGCGCCGGATGGCCTCCACCAGCTCCCGCGCGGTCCGCCCGCTCGGCAGGTCGAGGTAGAACGCCTCCCCGCGGGGGGCCCGGGGGGCGGCCGGGCCCGCCATGGCGCCCGGACGGAGAGGAGGCCCCCCCCCCGCCGCGGCCGCCGCTGTTTAAATTCCCGCCCGCTCCGCCCCTAACGGCGGCGCTACGGCGGCCGCGCAGGGACACGCCGCTCCCCGCGAAGCCGGAGCTGCGCGTTCGCCACTCCTGCAGGGAAGGCGCGGGGCGCTCGGCGCCACGGGGCGCGGCCGCGGGCACCGGTGAGCCGCCCCGCCGGGAACCGCCGCTTGCCGTCCGCGGGCACGGACGGGTTNCTGGCGGCGCGGCTGGAGGCGCTGGGCCTCGACCGCGCCGTGTACGGTGCCTACATCCAGGGGCTGCTCCGCGAGGAGGAGAGCGACGAGGAGCGGCTGGAGGCGCTGCGGGGCGTCCTGGCCGCCTGCCTGGTGAGGGACGGGACGGGGGGTGCCTCTCACTGGCGGCTGGGCCGGGCGGGACGAGCCTCCCGCCGTGAGGGGCTGGTTCCGGCGGGCGGGTGCCCGCTCCGCGCCCATGAGCTCACCCATAGCCCTCGGCGGCGACGGGCGGCCGCGGCCTCGCAGGGCCTGGAGGCTCCGTGGGGGACTGGCGTGGAGAGCCGCGGGGGACAGGCGGGCATCGCTCCCCTGAAGCCCTGGGGTGGATTACCGCCTTCCCGGGGGGTCCCCAGCACCTCCGGGGGTGTTTCTGCGTCCTCCGGGTGTTTGGGGGTTTGTTTGGATTTCTTTTTTTATTTATTGGGTTGGGTTTTTTTTTTTTGGTGCCCGTTTTGAGGCTGGTTGGAAACTTGGGTAGCTACTGCGGAGCGTGGCTGTTCACGTGGGGGATGAAAAGGGTCGCTTTTTATTTGCGTGGAGGAGACAGGGTTTATCCTGCAAGCTGGGTGGCTTTCTGGTAGTGCCCAAGTGCAGTTTAAGAAGTGATTTTTAACAACGAATCCTTTAGAATAGCTAAACGATAGCTGGGTTAGGTGGTCGTTGTTCCTTCAGCAGATCTTGTTCCTCACAGCATGGTGTTATCTGCCAGGAGTCAGGCCCTTGGATCAGGCTGGAGCTGGAGTCCAGCTCCCAAGTGGGACAGGCTGCGCGTGGCCAGAGGCTGGAGCTTTTGGGGCTGGGCAGTGCTTGCCTCTCCCTGCCAAATTTCTGGGAGAGAGTTAGGAAAGTGCAGAAATGAATTTGTCTTCAGTAGTCATCTCCCTTGGGGGCTGTAAGATTTTTACAGTATCTGTATCTGAGGATGTTGCATAAATGGATGTTTTGTAGCATAAAATGTTAAATAGTGAGTGCACGCTGCTGTTGAATAACAGTCTGCTCAAGGGCTATCGCTGATTTCCCCCCAAAATGTCTGTATAGGAGTAGAAAACCCAAAGGGACTTGGTCATTACAATCAGCTTTTTGTTATCATAGGTAACTATATAACGTAATTCCTTCTGTTCACCGACTGTATGCCGTCTTAAATCAGTTTTCCTGAAAGACAGAGCACCTCTTCACTGCCTCCACCATCCCTTCCCCACCCCGGGGCACCGGCAGTAAGGTAGTTTCTAAAAGAAACGTAACTGTGCCGGTGTAGCTTTGTGCCTAAAATAATAGGAGAAGCAAACAGTGCATCCTGCTGGTGTTAGGGGTAGAGCAAAATGGCTTTGGAAAATGCTGTTCTAAAATAGCTGAGGTTAATTAACTTGCCTGTAATTACCAGACTTGCTTCATGTCATCACCAAAGGCAGAGCCTGTGTCTGATCCTTGCATCTGATCTGGTGACTCGCAAGCCTGGGGTGGGCCTTGTGTTCCGCTGTGCGTGCTCTTTCCGAGCTCTGGAGGTACGTAGTGCGGTGGCCGTCCCTTGCCCTGCAGTGAGTTCTGGTATTTCCCCTTTTCTCTTTAGTGCTGAGTTACCCTTCTCATGTGCTGCTGCCCGGTTTGAGAACCGGTGTGGGGTTTTCATATTCGTCAAGTTCTGGGCTGTCTTCACCCTGTACGTATTGCACTACAGCCCTGTAACTTCTCTTCATTTTCTTTTTTGCGACTTTTGCTTCATTTGCAGTTTCGAACTCAGTTTGATGTTTGTTTCTGCAATTCTTGTAAAACCCTTTTGCCTCTTGAACCCCCAGACTTTTTAATTACTTCTTTTAGTTGGTGCATTTTTTTTCTTTTTGTAGACTCTATGCTTATTGCTGTATTGACTTTTGAAACAATCTTTCATTTGGGTAATTTGGGGCCTTTCTTGCCAAGTCTTTTCTCTTTGTTCTATTCACAAATTCCAGGTCACTTTTGTTTGCTCATTTTTGACAACCCTCACAAAAACACATTTCAGGTGACCTCTGCGCTCATGTCCGTGGTTCCTCAGTCCTGACAATGTCATGCATTAGTTCCCTGAGTTTATTCAGATGTAACCATTTCAAATCAAGAAATTTAGAACCAAGATCTGTTTCTGTTCAGTTCTTCTCTTCAAACCAGACAGATTCCAGAGCCCTTGTATTTTCCATAGTTAATTTTTCTCTGTATTTACTAACCTCTGAAACAACATCATTTCTTGTTTGGAGAATGCTAGATGAAGATACTTGGTTGTGGCACCCTCAGCTCTCTGCACTCCACCACTATTAGTAGTGCTTGCCCTTACACGAGGGAAGTGAGTCTCCCAGCGGCACAGAGGTCAGTGCTCTGCTAGAGGTCTCCATCCAGACCGCAGTGAGACAGAAGGGTGCTACAGCAAACGGCCTGCACTGCGTGGCAGAACTTCTCTTTGCTGCCTTCTGCAACAGTTTAGTTTTGCGCAGGCTGCCCCATTGTGTTTCCTTTCTGTTGCTTCATTTGTGTCTGTTCACACGCTGTCATCTTGGTCTTCCGTTTCTTCCCTTCTCCAGCTCCAAGGCTGTTTTTTCATCGTTTCTGGGATCGCTGGAATGTGTGTTTGTGTTCGTCTCCCCTCATAGGTCTGCCTCCACCGATACACAAATACCCGATTTGTTTCTTATTGCTCAGACCCTCATTAGAAGGTTGCGCAGGTCTCTGCCATCTTTGTTAGTCTTCTGCTGTTCATTTTCCTTCCCGCTTGCTGCCATTCCGGTATCATCACTTGCCTGATTTTCTTCCTCCTGCACACTGAAAGCAGGCACGCAGGGAATATGTCTCTCCCAGCCTTCTTTCCTGGCTTAATATAAAGTTGCTTATTGTTTTGCCAGCCTCGATTCCAGTGGGCCGGTATTCCCCGCACTTGGGAGCCTATCCACTGAGGAGGATCCTTCTACTATGAGTGTTTCTGGCACTTAAAAACCTTCATGTCTTCCGTGTCCTTGAACCACGCTGATTTTCATTATTTTTTCACGACTTACTGTGTGTCTGAGGGCTGGAATGGTCCCTTTGACTGGCACTTGAAATGGTGTTTCTGTGCACATCATCCTCATTGCTGGTCTGCTCATCCAGTGTGTGTTCCTGTGAGGATGTCAGTGTCATCTCCTGGTGGGAGTGGGGTCAGTGGGTTCTTCCAGACCTAAACCACCCGTTCTTATAGTTGATCTTAGCAGATTAGGCATCATCCTGTCCTCTGGATCTACTCTCGTTAAAGGCATGTTGACTTCTTAAAATGGAGTCTGATATCAGTGGGAATCGCAAACCCTTCGTCCTTCTCCTGTTTCTCTGTTTGCAGATCATGTCCTCAATCACAGCCTTGAATATCCCACGTGTTTGTCCTTGTAGCATCTCCTCCGCAACCCGGGGACCTTGTTGTGTTGTGTGTACGGCCTTGAACTATGCTTGTGATCTTGGTGCTTGGCTGCTTTGTGTGATGGTATCGCTGTGTGTTGGTTCTCCTGCCATCTGCCTGTTACATGCGGAATTTTGTGCTGTGGGGTGGGAGGACTTTATTCTGAGTTGCTCTTTATTTGTATTGGAGCAAAAGGTGGAGACACTTTTGTGTATGGTTTTATCTCCTTGTCTGTCCTGCAGTTGTGGAGAACTCAACTTCTTTTGCTGTTCCCCATGCAGATGAACTTTGCTCTGCTGGATGGGTGACATTTTCAGTGACAGTCTGTCCTGGAACTTGAAGGTGATTTTTTTAGGTACCTAGCGCTCAAGTTTTCAAGATGAGGATCGTGAATTTGGTGTCTTTTTGGTGGGAAGTCTGCACAGGGGTTTGGTGTGCTCGTCTTCAAAATGCCAGTTACTACTCGCCTGGCTGTGAAAGGTGGGGAAAGCGGCGGACAGCGGAGGTCTGGTTCCTACACACCTATGTAAGAAATTAATTTCTAGGCAGAGCTTATCAGGTTTTCAGCCTCTCAGAGCTAGCTTTTGGCATAGGCAGGGTAGGCGATGGTCAGGGCTGCCAGAACAGCTCTAGTAAGAGGTCCCCATTGCTTTGCTGCCTGATTTGTCCCTGCTCGAGTGCAGTGCCACTGCCCCCAGAGAGCAGGATGACCGCAAGGATTTGCAGGCAGTGCCCAGATCTAGCCTGAGCATTAACAGCTGCAATGCACCGGCCAGACCTGCCAAGGTGCAGGGGAAGGGGATGTCTCGGTCCCAGCTGGCTTGTTCCTCGGGTGTCCCTGGCCAGCTAGTTTCTGTTTGATATCAGCTCTCCTCAAGCCCCTCTGCCTCTCTGCTGCTGGTTTTTCCTAAGTTGGAGGCAAACCCATGTTTAATGCTCCAGGCAGGTCAAGGGGGACAAGAATATCCCTGCTGGTGGGAGGAGGTGGTCTATCAGTACCACCAAAGTGGTTTCGGCTCCGTACTGGCCCTGACCTGTGTTTTATCCAGTCTAATTTATTTGCTTGAGTGAGATTTCCTTGGAGGTGGCCTTTGAGTAGCTTCTCTGCAGCCTTGCTCAAGAAGAGAGACGATTCTGGGCAGTAGATTGCTAGAGGGAAGATACCCCGACTGCCTTTCTTCGGTGTTTGTAGGGCTGTTGCACCTAGAGAGCCAGCCACTATGAAACTAGTGTGTGTTGTTAGAGCTGTGTCCTGTGAAAAAGTAAACCGCCGCGGTGATACGGCATCGCCTGGTGCGGTGCGGAGCTGTTGGATGGCAGCCTTGACACCTTGTGTTTGCCTAGCGGGTCAAGGCATTCTCTAGTCCTGAGCTGTGTCAACAAGTAAGTGCATCGCATGACTTGTATCGTCCCAGGTTAACAAGTGTCCTGTGTGTGCATTTAACGAGTAGATTTCATGTGAAAAGCTGTATGGCTTGAGCTTATTGCTGGGTGTTCAGACTCTCTGCAGCTGGTACTTTTCATATCTGATTCATGCTTGTTTAAAGCAGACCAACTTTGTTCCAAGACTGAGAAGTCTCTTTTCCCTTACTAGGAAGAAGATCTCTTAAACGATGTTTGCAGGGAAGTAGTCGAGAAGTGGTCTGAATCTCAGATTGTTGACGCCAAAGAGAAAAAAGAAGGTAGTGTCGCTGCTCGGTGTGCCTTTCCTCGTGGTATGAGTAATTTGCAGGGCCTTACCAAGATGAGGACCGTGTGTTCGTCCTGTTAGGATTGAAAACCAACGCTGCTAATATGTTTGCAGATCTGACTTGCTTCTTGTTGCCATTGCTGCTTATTTACTTTTTTGTCTTGAAATACAAAATGAGGATGAGTAGTTTCACTTTTGGCTGTCCCTAGCATTCTGCTGCTCTTTGGGATCATAATCCTGCAGAGGAAAAGCTCTTTTTTTTTTTTTCTGTAGGATTTTTTTCAATTTCCTTTCACAAAACACCTAGGGCTTTCTCTCCGTTCAATGCTAACGACGTAGCGATGGCAGTTAGCGCTGACGGTAGATGCAGTTATTATGGTATAAAATGCCTGTGCTACTTCAGTTTATGCTAGTTTGGAAAGCAGGTGTTTTTATCCAACTACAACTGCACCTGTGGAGAGCTGTGCTGTCCCCTCTGCTGCTGCTCACCCCAGTACACATCAGGGAAGCATCCTTATTTTCCTCTTTCAAAATCTTCTCTTAAAACTGTCCCTTTTTCCCATAAATACTTGTAGGGGGGGAAGCTCTGTGAGGCTGCTGCTGCTGCCATACTAATGCTGCTCCTTTCCCAGTCATGTATTTAGTCCCACCGTTTCTTGGTATCCTCCCTGAATTCATCCCTCCTCTTCAGCTGTCGGCTTGGGAGAGAAGACCTCCGTCTTGTTCTTGTTCATCGGGGGAGGCTTGTTCTGGTCACTGAGCAGAGCTCTGGAGCACAATGAAGTCATACGCTGGAAAGATTTTGCTGGTTTAAGCATACTGCATGGGTCAATTAGTAATCTTCCAACTGCACGGACCTAACCGTAGCCCGTGACAATGTAACGTCCCCTCTGGCTAAATCCTGCTTTTTGTTTGCTTTTTGGTTTTTTGTTGGTTCTGATTGCAAACAGAATATTGTCACTGGCTGATGTCATTCTAGAAATACTGAGTCCTTATCGTGAGGCCTGCGTTTATATAGCGCTTTTCTTGTCTAAACCTCATCATTTCACAAATATCACTCACCTCCTCTTTATAGTTGAGGCGGCCGAACGATGCAGCAGTTCAGTGGCTTTCCCCAAAAATTCACTGAAGTCTGTCCTTGGCCTAACCTTGCCTTTGGCTGGGGACAGGGAAAAGTTACACTGTTCTGTGCATTAAATAAAATAAATTCCTCTTTTGGGGACAAGTGATTGGAATTGCTGGAGCTGCTGCTGGACTCCTGCTCATACCATTGGTTACCTGCAGGGATTTTTCTTACTTGTCACAGAAAGAAGGTAGCAGTATGTGTGTAGGTTGTTAGAAGCGCAAGGATTTAATTATTTCACTGTGGTTCCATAAAAGGATAAATCCCCAATGAAGTCAGTATCTACTTAGAGTAACAGAATCCTGAGGATAAGTTATTAACAAAATAAAAAAAAATTGGTGTCAAAATCCAAATGTCGTTTTACAAAATGGGCAGCAGAACTTCAGTGTTAAATTAATCAGCTGTTTGTTTCCCTAGGTAGGTAGAAAAGGAGGAGTATTAAACTGATCAGTCACTTTGGGTTTTCAGAATTTCTATTTGATGTGGTTTTAAGTACGTACTTAAATAAACATATTTAGCCGCTTTTAACCAGAAGATAATGCAATTTGGAGTAAAATGGGTTTTCATTAGCAAGAGTCTTACTGATTTCAAAGTTGCATTGTGAAACTTGCCTTGCTCCAGGAAAAATAGCATCTGATCGTGGCTGAGCGCAGCACAGGGGGATTCTTCCTCATGAGGAGAAGCTGGTGTCGCATCACAGCATCAGACGCCGCGCTGGCCTGAGCCATCCCCTCGGTGGCTCTTCAGCAGCTCCTGCTCTCTCAGTCCTCAGATTGAATTCCCCCAAACGGCCGGCTCGCTGCGCTCTGTGCGTTGACAGCACCACTAGTGACCTTGTCAGAAGGCTTGTGGGAGGAGGGTGGGGGATATTTTTGGGTGAGACATCTCCCTTTAGCTCGGTGAGTTTGTCCCCAGTGACAGCTGCCTCCCTGCAGACAGGACACAGCCTGTGACAGTGGGATGGTGCCTTTCGGGGACTGCAGATGTAGGAAGCAGTGGTGTGTGGCATCTGTCAGCTGGGACTTCGCTGCCGTGTCTGCAGGGACTGACTGATGCTCTGACTCTTGTTCTTGCCAGATGAGATCCAAGCCATTGCCAGCATGATGGAGAAGCAGGCCAAGATTGTGGTGAAGCCGAAGGAGGTCTCGCAGGAAGAGAAGCAAAGGAAAGCTGCCCTCCTGGCCCAGTATGCCAACGTGACGGACGAGGAGGAATATCCTTTTCCTGACCCAGTCAGACTCAGGCCTTTGAAGGCCAATGTTTATTAAAAATCTCCTAACACAACGCCTTTCCAGCTTTGCAGTGTCTAGTGGGGAGAATTGGGGAAATTTTTCAATCTTCCTTCTCCAAAATAAATAACTTCCATGGAAAAAAGCATGGAAGCTCCTAGTTTATGGAGTGCCACCAGCAGACGCTCCTTTGAGGATGTTCCTCCGCCATTTTCACACTCCCCACCAACACGTGCTTGGCTGGGTGAGGTTTGCCCAGACCAGGTGTGTTGCAGAAGAGTGAATCACCTCCTGGTAACTCTGTGCACGGTAGTTAACGTATTGAATTTATCTCTTGCTTTCTGACAAGAAATCTGCTGAAAAGATCCGTTTTAGAGAGAGTATGTGTAGAGTGGGAGAGTTTAAAGTTAACTCTTTGTAGTGCTGAAGAACAAGTTCTTCCTTGAAGAGCAAAGTTGAATAGGAGGGAATCGTACCTGGCACTCGAGCAGCAGGAGGGAGCTGAACGTGGGGTTTTGTGCTTGCCTGGTCTTTGTCTGCATGAGTGTTTAGCTGCTTCCTCGTGGCTGGATGAAATTGTTATTTGACAGGTCTTGAGTTAAGTGTGGCTGTATAGAGGCACAAGTTCATTACTGATGCCCATATTTCCTTAATTCTCTCACTGGTGAGGATGAACAGGATGGATCGGTTGCGACAGCAGTAAATCTTGGATCAGAAAAATGTATCCTTTGGCTTCTCAGTGACCCAGGCTTTTTGGAAGGAAGGCAGCTTCCATGGTGAGTTTCCCATCCTTCCTTATCCGTGTTGATACTCCCTGTTTCTTTAGGGCCACATTTTAAGTTTGGTGATTCATTTTTCTTTTCATGATGTAGCCTGACCTTGCTCGCAATGAAAGCTAGAGGTCCATCTGCTCCCTGCCCCTTGTGCACAGCTGAGACTGATCCTGTCATTCTCTTTTCTGTCCTCTGTTCCTTCCTTCCCCCTTCCACCCGCTCTGAAGCTTCACAGAACATGCTATTAATACGGATAATTCTCCCAGAACATCAGCTTAATGTTAACTGGTGACCAGAGAGGTAAATCATGTCAGGAATTATTAAAAGCGCAACAGAAACAAAACTACTGTGAAACTCATGAGGCCGTGGTGCAGCTGAACTTTAATGGGGAACAAGGACCAATTATCCCACATTTTTCTCAACACAATGGTTTGGGACATTCCTTGAGCTCACCAGCTGGCAGGTTTAAGATGGGAGCAAGTTTTTAATCACATAATTAAAAAGCAAAACCTAAATTGTTCTTGTCCCTACATTACTGATGGTTAGGAGGAAGAGACAGTGGAGGAGACACCCACTCACTCTTTCTGATGCTCTTCCCAAAGCATTTGCCGCTAGTCGCTGCAGGAGAGGACACGAGACCGCAGGGATCCTTGGTGTGAGCTGCCTCATCCGCTCCCATGTCTGCAGCCTTCCTCCGTTAGGGAGCCAAAGGGAACGCCTTACACCCGCCGGCTGTCAGCTCCCTGGCCCGGGGTGTCGGCTGCAATCACAGTGTCTGCAGTTATTATATACACATGCGTATGTGTATGCGTGTGTAAAAACATACATGTCATATACACGGCTGTAGTGAATCCACTGGAGGAAGCTCTACCGTATGTATTGTTTTTCTTCCTCTTATGTTTGTAGAGGTTTTACACATTTTTTTTACATATTGGTCTTAAGAGCCTGTAGGCAACTTGATTTTTCTCAGAAAAATCCTTTTCTAGAGAGTGTGCATTTACTCTACATGACTTCTCTATTTGAAAAAACGAAGAGATACTCCCTTTTCTTTCTCCATTCCTCTTTTCTCATCCCCAAATTCCTTACCTGCTCAGCGAGGAAGCCGAAGTGGGAGTCAGAAGGTGAAGGGGGAGGTAGAATAAAGCCAGTGTCTCCTTTAGAGCTCCAAAACACGGCTGCGGAGCGGAAGCTGTGCACTTCAGCCAGAGCGTTGTTGTCTGCCCTTAACACACTGCCAGCGTTGTTCCGAAACACGAACGTGGAGGACGTCTTGAATGCCAGGAAGCTGGAACGGGAGCTGTTGCGAGATGAGTTCCAGAAGAAAAAAGAGCAAGATAAACTCCAGCGAGAGAAGGATAAGCTAGCCAAGCAGGAGCGGAAGGAGAAGGAGAAGAAAAGGACACAAAAAGGCGAGCGGAAGCGATAGCTGGGGTTTTCCAGTTGGACTCTCAAGGGATAAAATTAACTACAAATATGGTGTGTGTTTAAAAAGCAGCAGAAATTCTGGGCACGTGGCTGGCGAGTGGTTCTTTGGAAGCGTTTCCTTTTTTTTTTTTTTCTTTTTTTTTACATAGCAAAAAAAGAAATTTCAAGCACCTCTGAAACTCGAAGCGTGCCATGTGCTTGTGGTGTCAAATGTCCCAGTCGGTTATTGTGGCCAATGTCTGTACCAAAGAACGGTGAAGTGATTATGTCCGTGTTTTAAATCGATCGATTTTTACTTCTAACCACTTCAAGCAAAGCAAAACAAGATGTAGGGGAGAGAGGGCTTCCAAGCTGGCTGTGTCCTCCTGCCAGCCTTGATTTGCAGCAACAGCGTGTTAACGATTTGAGAACAGAGCAGAGCCCCTTTCTGATGTGTAATTAAGGACATGCTGCTGCAGGGCGAACGTGAATTTATTTACACTAGCCTTGAAAAATGTATTTGCAAATACACGTATTTATGCTGCCAAGAACAACGCTACGTCTTCGTTCTGGCTGAGCTGAGAGAGCAGGGTTTGGAGCTGACCTCAGCGAGGGTAAGTGCTGTTCTGCAGCAAGAGAAAGGAAATGTTATGAAATATATATGAGTTGCAGCTACGAGACTGCATCACCCACGGGCTTTTGGTAAGGGAAATGCTGCGCTGATTTAAGCATCAGCCAGAGCGGTAGCAAATCGGGCAAGTCCTTATGCTGTTTAAGACTTCATGCTGGTAGCTGGAAAATGGTGCTCCCTGATGTTTCGTGTGGGTGAACATCGACTGTTACTTCTACAGCGGTTGCCAGGGCGAATGCTTTAACACAGGCTCAGCGCCGAGTGGCTGTAAGTGAGTTGGATGCGCTGGGTTTACAAGGCGGTTGCTCTCACCGGGCACAGCTGCAATCAGGAGCCGCCTGCGGGGGCTGAACGCTTCTCTCGCCCCCGAAGGGCTTGTTGCCTGCTGTTCCCAGCTGCTTTCGTGACAGTGTGACCCGCCTCTGGAGAGGAGAACACTCATTTCTGTAAACTGAGTGTGAAGGAGGACCTGCAGCGCTTTTGGGGGTGCAGGAGGAACCGGTGTGCCTCGCCCCTGCGCTGCTTCGTGCTCTGGCTGCCGTGTTCGCTGGTGGCTCCTGAGCTGCTGATGGTACCTGTCCCCGTCGCCTGCTTTCAGCACTGCTCTGATTAAAGGGTTATGCCTCCTGTTTAACTAGCTGCTGCGAGTATCTAACTGCTTTATCTTTGGACTTGAATAATAAAACTGGTTGGCCAAGAAGTGGGTTCCTCTCTGTCTGAGCGAACGTCACGGTTAGCGATTGCGGTACCCGGTGGTGCGGAGTGGGGGCTCCCCTCCGACCTGTCCAGTGTCCTCGGTTTCCCCTTACCCAGCAGCAGTATTTCTGAGGGCTGACTGTTGCTGTCACATCATCATTTATTCCCACCTCGTTTCCCGAGGCTGTAGTGCCTCCCTTCGCCTGTTCCCTGGGGCCCTGCAGGGCAGTGGACGAGCTGTGCTTGTCCACAGGACTGGCTTCTCTTCCCAGCCTGGGACGCTGCGGTGGATGCTGGCTGCAGCGTTGTGTTTGAGGGTGGTTTCACGCAGCTGCTGGTGCACGGGACTGCAATGGGACGGGGAGGCGGGGGGTAGCTACTGAGGGAGAAGGGTGTCACAGCAACACACAGCACAGGGGCTGCTCAGACCCCAGCACTGTTCTGCGACCTGGAGCCCCCCGCACACTCCCTGGGCTCGAGGCTGGGTGAGGGCACTAAGCCGTGGCGCAGCGCCCATGCCTTAAGCAGCACTGGCTGCATGTAGGTTTTTGGAAGCTGCTGGCTCTCGAGGGCGATTTAACACTTCCACTCACACCTCAGTCGCTCTGGCAGCAACAGCAAGTGGTAGGAGTCTTTGTTTTTTTTCCCACATTCCTACGCTGGGCCCCAAGAGCTCTGTGCCCTGGTACTGAACTTCCCCAAACCTCTGCTTCCAAGCGGAAGGCAAGCTGAGGGCTGGAGCTTCCCATCTGCACAGATGCCGGCACACCAGAGCCTGCTACAGCTCACTTCTTGAGACCTTGGTTGTAAAGGTCCAGAGAAAAGAGCTATGTTCGCTTATGCATGACAGGAACTGAAACCCCTCTGCCCATTACCGAGCTCAACAGCCAGAGAACAAAAGGCTTGAGAACACACGCCATGAGTATGTGCCAAACTGTGCACCTTGAACGGGAGGGTGTATGGATTTAAGAAGTCACAAGCGCACCCTGGGAGCTCTGAGGGAGGCCTCAGACGGGTGGATCACCTCTGCTGATACCATTTGTGAGTTTGTTTGTTGTGTCTGGCTAGCCAAGACTTTACTCCCACAGTTAATAAAGCAAAGGGAAGGTCCAGCACCTCACTGAGGCAGCATCACCAGCTGCTGGTGTTGGAAACCTAAAAGCGAGCTGTAGTCTTGTGTAAACACACAGACACGTGAACCAATGGTACCTGAAGGGCTCAAGCTGCCCCTTGGCTGTGAGCCCATTCCAGCACAGTTGGTGCTTCCCGGCCTGGGAGGCTGCAGGCCTGCCTTCAAACCGCAGAGCTGCTGTAACCGGAGCATCAATGATTTTTGCTATTGATTCAGTGCCCAGATCAGACGTCGCCCCTGGAGAGCTGAAGGCTGGTGCTAGGCTAATATTCAAGATATTCAGGAGTGCATTACTGGCATCAGCACTAAGACATTTATAGAGTAGGAATAAATACTCCAGACAGACTGCTCAGATTTCTAGCGCAGATACTGAAATGATTGCATAAGCTTTCTCTGACAGTGCAGAGCTTGTAACTCATGAGATACTTGCAGGGAAAAAAAATCCACCACTTTGGCTTTGCTGCACTGATACAATTTTTCCCTTGGTTTCTCTAAAGTTAGTCATTTTTCTCTACAAGAGAGCAATTTCAGTATCACCATTGCTTTACACGTCTGTGACGGATGCACTCCTCCTGCCTGACCTAACTGAATGCTGGTCCAGGCAGATGCTCAGCAAGTAAGGTCTGACCGAAGTGAATCCCATTGTGTGAGGCTATCGGTGCGAACTCAGCACCGAGCCCCAAAAAACCCAATGGTTTGGCTGGAGACTGGCCTGATAAGCAACCGAAACTGCATGAACACAGCAGAAAATCTGACTACAAATCAACCACTTTACGCTATAAATACCCGCAGCCATCAGGGTCCCTTGAGCTCTCCCTCCATAGCAGCTGGCTGCGCAGCAGCGATCTCCCCTTGCCTAGGGACGCAAGGTTACCCCTCAAGGCCGAGAGATCCCTCACCTGACAGCAGGCATCGATGGCTTGGTAAGTGGCATTTTTTGCATGCATGGAGCATTTAAGATATGTATAAGTAAGCTTATGTGATAATCTTTGTATCCCATACTAACTTTAAGTGTAGTAAAGTATTGACCGCCAATCTATCTGTACTTACTAAATATTTTACGTACCTAAATTTACTGATTAGAACTCAATAAACTAACTACTAGATCAGATCTGCCTGAGTGATCTCTGATTCTTCTCCTGCGACAACCTCTCACCATACTTCAGTAACTAACTGAAAATCATGATCCCTGTTAACAGGTCAAGCTCCAGGAGCTGAGGCTATGAAGACGAACGCAGAACCAACGCTCTTCAACAAAAGCTAATTTATTTCTTACCAGACAGACTAAAGTCAGTACAGTACTGCTCTTAACATCAACACGTCCTAGGTTAAACGTTGCAAATCTCAGTGCAGTGACCGGCAGTATGCAGATGTGCTTTGTTCTCCTGCCCAGATGAACTCACTCTGGCAGTGCTTTTGGTCATTTCAGTGATCAAAATGGTTACTCCACTTTCTGCTGCATTCTCATTCGGTTTCTTTCTCACATCATCTAATGACAATTTATGTGGTGCAATCACACCTTTTGCATATCGGGATTTCCAGAAGTGGGAAGAACAGAGACATTTAAAATATCGGGGTATCCAGGCAAGGACAGCTGAATAAATTTAATCCACACATTATAAATGCGATGCTAGATGTGTTAAAACCCCGTATCTCCTGAGCCACATAATACCAACATTTCGTATCAGTGAATAAGTTACTTATATTCCGTACAGATTAAGATATGCAGAGAAACACCAAGTATTAATAGCTGTCAAAAATGCAGATGTAAACTAAGAAGTCTAAAATATGACAACCAAATTTCAAACCAAACTAGTGAAAGAATAACTTCAAGAAAACCTACATTTCAGAACTTTGTGATACCTCTTCAAATTTTAAAGTGAAGGTATTAAAAACAAGACTCATTATTTCAGCTGCTGCACAGCTTTTGAAAGGATAATCCTGTGTGCATGTCATATTTTGATTATGTTTAAATACTTTAAAACAGAGGTTCTTTTTTTCCCCGAGAGCATGCCCAAATGATTTGGACACATTTACTAAATTGCATGGTTTCACAACAGCAATTTTGTCATACCAGTAATTTAGTAGAACCCGGTGCATCTCCTTTCACAAACTTAGATTCTAAAATCTCAAATTCATAAATATTTATATTTTAAATATTTAATTTTACATGAATATTGGGTATTCTTAGCATTTTTTCCTCCTGTTTCCAGGTATTAGTTTGATAAGGAAACCATTTTTACATCACAATCTTATCTGATACTGACCGGACACCCCATTTAGACTACAGTCTTTAAGAATCATTATTTTAAAACCTATTTCCTAAAGCAAAACTAGAAGAAGTTATCAGAAGAGTTGTACACCAGGGTTCACCTGCAGAAGTTAAATAATATCTTGGCTGTTAATTAATTAGTCTGATTATTTAAGTTAACATTCACCAGTTTGGCTTTACAATATTCTGATGCTGCCTGTAACGTTAACAGTTTAAGTAGAACCCGACAGCCCTTAAAGCAAATTCAACTTCTCGTCAAGATACAGCTTTAAATATGAATATTAGTAGTTCAACCTTTACAAATAATTAAAAAGAATTAGCATATCATCTCTCATACATATAGTCTGCGGAGCGTATTTTTGCATGCAACCGGTATTTCGTTAGTGCTTGCTTACTTCAGCCCTCTGATTTAGGGTGCTGCAGCTGTTCATGTTTTCGCACGCTTTTTCTTCAGGTTGCACTGTCTCCCGAACAGCTTTCTCCGGACCTAGTTTTCCAGCTGAAGATTTCGGTAAGGTCATCTGGAGCGCACACCAGAGAGTTGTACGTGCTTTACGCGTTGCTACGCTCATCTCTTTAATTGCCAAAGCAAGAGCAAACACATCTGCAGGGACAAAACGGCATTTTAATCTTTATTACTCAGGTCATCCGCAAACACCATTTGGGATTAATTCACTCTGGCAATGCTAAAACCAGCAAAATTTTTAGGCCCTTTTTAGTGTCTGATTTTGTGTCTGTCTCTTTATAAGGTTGTAAAAGTTGAACCTAAGAAAGTAGTGATTTTTAGGCCCTCATACAAAGAGTATATGGAATTTAGGTACTTATTTTGTTAAAGCTCCCACTTAGCTGTCACCTGTTATCAGGAGCACCTAAAGCCTTACGGTCAGCTCTGTTTTTGAAAGTATTCCATGTAGACACGTACTACAGGCATCTCGCCCCTTCCTGTGCGAGCTCATTGCTGAATGTTCACAGCAACCCCTCCAGATCCACCAAGTGGATCCTTTGCCCATGTTATTAAGACAGGTGAAGGAATAGCTCATTTATGGCATTTTATTAAAGCATATAGATCACATTCTGCAAAAATGTGCCAAACCTCACCACTTTAAAATAAAGGGTAAGGTGGTGCAGTGGTCCATGCATTCAACAGCAATGTCTTAATGCATAGATAATGCTTTGATTTTAATTCCAGCCTGTGTGCAAGGAAACAAATTTGACATCCTCTTCTAGGCACCAGAGTTTTCAGCCAGAACTTTTATGTTATTTTGGCGTAGGGGCACATTTCTCCTCGTGGAGCTGGGTCACTCTACACCATACATTGGGCTGCACGGAAAGCATGTGTGTGCTTGTCTCTCTGGCCAAACACTCCCATGGGGTTTGGAAGTGGTGGAAGACTTTAAATCAAAGTCTGCTCTTCCAAGTGCTCATGCTCAGTAAGCACGACTGCAGTTTCATTTTATTGCAAAAACCTGGCACCTAGCTTCAACCAGTATTCTTGGATTCACTGGTCCAGGTGAAAGCATTCCCCTCCTGGTGGTACTGGGGGTGCCTCAGGAGAGGGCAGAATTTAACGGCCTAACCTCATCACCAGCTCGTCTGGCTCTCACTCCCCGGGCTGGTTTCTGTGAAACCCATTCTGAGGCATCCCTCCTTCCTTCTGCACAGAGTGCAGAATCTGCTGATTCCTCTACAGTTACCACTGCTAAGCAGGACCGGTACAGAAATTTGATTTAGGTAACTGTGAAGAATCACCATGAAAATCCAGTCATCCAACACAAGTGTCAGCCATCCAAAGAAGTTTAGAAGGTGGTGTTTGGAAGGATAACTCCAGAGAAATAAAGGACAGAATACAGAGTGGGAGGACGTGATTATCAGGTCTTGTACTTTCAAAATTCCAACTTCCAGACCAAGCGTTGTGGAATCAAGAAGAGACCACAGGAATGGTGTCATCTGGACTGCCTAGAAGAAGCTAAGAAACAAGTGACACTCACATAAATGTGCATCTCAAAGCTGTAAGATAGGGTTGGCATTTGGGTCACTCACCAGGGAGGAAGGGAAAATCCCACAGTAATAAGAAAGAGTTGTTTTAAAGTCTTTGGCCAAATGCAATGCCTGAGAGTTACAGACATTAAAAATGTCTTTTCTCCCCTCTGAAGATGATCTGTAACATCTATATCCTTCTGAAAGATCTTGAAAACTAAATCTAGGGCAATCTCAAAGCAGAGGTGTGGTCAGACAGCTCTAAAAGGCTTGATGGTTGTTCTGCGTGACTGATGGCACTCCATAAAACCCTTTTTCTGATCATTGTGGTTTCTTCCAGAACTTCATTAAGCAGTCAAAAACATTTACAAACAACTGCCAGATACCTCGTACAGCTCCACAACTTCAGTGTGTAATAGTAGAATTTTTCAGACCCACGTTGTGCATGAATACAACCGATACGAGGCAGCTCAGATCCATCTGCTTCCCACTGAAATAAATTGTGTTGCAACTAAAGTGGGGGAGCTGGGAGAAGAGAAGACCATGGCTGACGTATGAATTTTGTTTAAATCAAACTTCCTAGAACAGAGAACACAATAGACAGGTCCTGCCTGACAAGATAGATACTTAAGACCAGATCAGATGGAATACAAAGGTCCTGTGGAAACAGGGTTGGGCCAGGAAAGACCTCCTCTGAAACAAAACAAAACTATTACCAACAAGAAAGCTCTGCCAAAGAGAGGAGATGCACAGCTTCAGGCTTTTTCCTCAAGGCATTCCCAGACATGCAGCAAATATAGTTACTACATTCAATAATCTACTGTTCGAAAAATCTTCTCCAATTGCCACAACAGGCTAACACATCTTGAAGACAGCCAGTATGGAGGAGAGGTAGACAAAGAAAGTGCAACCCTTCTAGTTAAGCAATCAGACCCCACTGTGCAAAGCCCCCTTCTTTCTCCTCTCTTCTCAAAGCAGCTGGACCAGGGAGCAGGTTGCAAGGTCTGATGGCTCCTCTTTTCCAGACCTTGGTTCCAAATAGCTAACTGATCTCATTAAGAAGTAACGCCAAGTAAAGCCAGCGCCAATTATATTCATGGGCTTAAACACCCAAAAAACCCCTTTATCTTAACAAGTCACATAATCTTCAATCGAGGTAAAGAGAAACAAGAATGACGGTGAACAGGTGAAAAGAAAAATTGCTATAGTGTATCTTTTGAAGTAAACTTGAGGATTACAGAACTGCATGATGGGACACTCCAAAGCAGTAAAATAATCCATCTAATTCAGTGGAAAGAGAGCCAGGAAGTGAGCAGGGGACTCTCAGAAATGTAAGAAAGCTTCCAAGACAAAGCCGTGGGTCCAAGCATCACAGGTAGCAGGAACTTATTCTGCCTCACATCTAAGAGAGAAGGGAATCTGCCATTCTGCCTGTGCACTAGTTAAAGATTAAGCTGAATATTCTGCATATTTTGGATACCGTTAAGAATAAAAACATTCTGACCAATGTATTTTTGTGTATCCATCCAAAATATGATTTATATTTTATGTCAATCCATGACAGAACATGCTTGAAGAGGAAATCCATTCATAACGCAAGGCTATCTTGGTCTCTTTGCACAGCATGGAGATACCAAGGAAGCTCTACACAGAAATACAGACAGGGCTAGAGGGGTGACAGGAACAGGAATATGAGGGATGGGGAAGAAAGAGGCAATAGCTTAATATCATCTCCAATCCCAAAATGCATTATCAAAAAAAAAAAAAAACACTACTTTTCATTACTTGCTAGTTTATTAATTGAATAAATGCACTCCAAATTGATTTAACCCATTAACCTCTAAACCCCAGTTTTAGTGTCCTCTCAAAACTGTCATCTAAACCCCATACAGTCTGCCCTTCTCAAAGCTCTAGACACTGAAAAATAAATTAAAACTTTAACACAAAACCCCTCACACTTTTTTTTTTTATAGACTTGCAATATGTGTAGAATCTTTCAGCTACCTTATAGAAGTACGTAAGCATAGTTATACCTCTGTCATCCTGGCATCTGGGAGCTCCTTGCCTCTGTCGATTTGAAGCATTTACAATTTCATCTTTTCTACGTGACTGCACTACATGAATTACCTCCAGATGTTTATCAAGAGCAGTAGAAATGTTAGCATGAAGGGGAGAACTGCGAAGGCGCTCCATTTTTCCCAGTAAAGTCACAACCTAATGAACATTTTACATGTTACAGGAGTTCAAACTATACTCATCTAGACTTACAAGAAAATTAACTAGATTAGGAAGAACAGATTAACGATAACCATTATTTTCTTTTGAGAACAGGTCATAAAGTTACAGTTGAAGTAGTTAAATACTTACCTAGGATTTCTTCTTCTCCAAAACTGAAGCTGTAGAATACCTGGGTGTGCACAGCACAACAGCAAAGCTAAAATACCCAAATACTAGGACATCCAGCTTAGTAGTTAATAATAGATATATATAACCTTGAGACAACCATGTAAGGAGGTGGTTCCACGACAATGTGCACTCCGAGTCAAGACCACTGTGGTCCTCCCTTCCATCACCACTGCTGCAATTATCTGGGTGAAAACCAATCCCACAAAGACTGCCCAGTTTTCAGCCAGATGATCTCCTTGTGCTGTGCCAGCGCAAAGCAATGGGCAACGTGGGAGAGCAGCAGTCTCGGTTTGGGTTGGCTAAAGCTGCTGTGGAACCACACGCGTAGGCTGACTTTCAGGATGGATACTCAAGACTAAAGGAGCTCTTTCAGAGAATATCAAGCACAACCACTCAAAAATCATTCCGTTTTGATTAGTTAATTGAAAATCTGCATCTTTTTCGTCTTGTTTATCTTACAACAGTCACATTACTATGAATTTCCCCTTGGTGAGCGATTCCTCAACTGTGGTTCACGGACCACTGAAGAGCCTGGTTACTAGTCTGCAGAGAGAGATAAAACTAAAAATTCCAGAATTGCAATGTTTACTGGGCAATGGCTACACTTGATGTGCTATAAAGCAGCCTGACCATTAATGGTCATCCACAGGTTAAAAATAAGAAACAGAAGGTCTGGGAGCACAGTGCAAAGCGAAGTTCTTGATGTTTCCTTGTGACAGAAAGACTGTAGGCTTCCCTAGGAAGGTGACTACAAGGGAGTTTTTAAAACCTAAGAAAGGGTGGTTAACAAAGGAATTTGAACCAGGACAATTTGCCCAACCTGCCCCAAGTATCCTCAGAGCAGGCTGCTGGCCAAGACAGTTATTTTGGCAACAGCATCCACAACAGCAGAACAGAGCAGCCACTCCTTGCCACCGGCCTCAGGAGAGAGTGTTCAGGAAGGAGCAAGCTCCCACTGCCAGACTTGTCCTGCTCTCCCTTAGATCTGACAAAAGCCAGGAGATGGGGGGAATGTAGGCAGGAATAAACTGCGCAAGTTACTGTGACAGCAGCAACAACCAATAAACTCAAAAAGTGACATTTCACATTTGTAAGGGAACTGAGAGTTTAAAAAAAAGCGGAGAACTTCACATAAACAACTGAGGAATCAGTCACTAGGATAGGAAACTAAAGTAGGTAAGATTGTTTGAAAATCACTAGATTTGTTTCTGAAAAAAAAGCCAGATCTTAAGGGGTGGCATAGTAGGATTACATAAGCAAGTGAAACAAAGTAAGCTGAACCTGACAGTCATTGCCCAGCTTACTTAATAGTACATCCACATCTACAAAAGGACTTATGTTCTGAAGACCTGGTTTTCAGGTACCACAACATCATCCAACGGGATCCACAGTTGAGAGTTAAATGCCTACGTTTACACCAAGCCTGGGAGAAGCGCCAGGTGTCTAAGAGCAAAATCCACAGAAGTCAGCAAAGCTGGGCTGCCCCAGCAACCCAATGGGAACCACTGGAGGCTCAAATGCTTGCTTACCCATCCCCCTCAGGTTTTTCAGAAGTTCGCCCTGCACCCCCAAGAGACACTTCCTTCCACTCATGACTTGGAGGCATTAACTAAACCTGCCCTTCTCTTGCAAAGCACAACTGATCCCTTTTGGCTGTCACAGGGCTTGCCAAGTAATTCAGATCCTTCACTGGGAAAAGCAGCAAGCCGCCAGCAATGCTGAGGCTGACGGCTGGAGCAGCAGGGTCCCGGCGAAAGAGCCAGCAGAGCCACCAACGCTGCGGTCCAGAGGTGAGCACGCACCATGGGATAAGGACTGACATTTCAGGCCCACCTTTGATGACTGTTCTTCACAAAACAATGTCTTTGGAACAGGGACTATAATGCTTTCCGCAGCCCATACAGATACCCTCACTACTATAATAAGCTGGTATTTCCCCTCTCCAGCAAAAATCATTACCAGTCCAGAATAGAAGAGCTTCAACAGGACAAGCTGAATGTCCAGCCTCAGAGTACCCCACAGTGGGGTGACTATGGCATTCTCCAGTTACAGCACAGCTGTGGATTTACATCTCCCCAGACCCATGGGAGATGAGATACAGGCTGTAGAGAGGAGATCCTGGTTTAAAGTTTGTTCTCTGACTATTAAGTGGTTTTAATAGCTACTGATGACATAGTGAAGGAAGTAACTGTCACCTCTCCATCAGCTATGCTTTGTTTCAGAACTGAAAGCAACTGCAAGTGGAAGTCTCAAATGAGAAAACCAAAGTAAAGTGCATGACCACCAAGAGGATTTAACTACATGCTCCACACTACGAAGAGTTAATCCCAGATTCAGCCAGCTCAACCTCCACTTGAACCAGCATTTCTCTGTGGCCATCCCTAAGCTTTTTGATGTTAGAATCCAGGTTCAACAGCCCCACTGTGCTTTTAAGCATTCTTAAAACTACTTTTCAGTTGCTACCTAACAAGTGTTTGAGGTTCTACACCCTGAAGCTTGGTTCCTCAAATGGCTAGAGAAGATAAGTCCTTTTTTAGATGCAGGTTTAAAGTATTAGGACAAGGCAAGCCTTCTGAAAGTGGAAATTTCCTAACACTGTTCTTTTGGGGTTCATAAAACAGTAGTTTAAAAAGCGTACGCTAAGCCTATCAACACATCTTTCGCTATACTCTACTCAGCTGTATGAACAAAACCAGGCAGTTGCACAAGACAGATTTCAGCAGGCAGCGAGCAGACATGGCTCCACAGCTTATTTCACCTGTGCGAGACCGGTAGGAAAGACTGCTTCTTACCACCACTGCCTTGGGAGCGGCTGAGCTCAGCAGTACTGGTTCCTCCAGGAACTAGCATTTCTCAGAACAATGGCTGCTGCCTTTAATCCCACGTCCCCTTGCAGGGACAGGCTTTGGCTCTGCGCTGTCAGCCCAGATCTCTCCTTCTGCAGCACGAGCATCCTGGCTCTGGCCTCTCAGCCTCAGAAGAGGCAGATCAGACCCTTACTATTCTGCTGGCAGCACAGATCAGCTCTGCTTCTGCTCACCTCCTCCCTTTCGTCTCCCTTGCAGAATTCTGCACAGGCTGCTGCCTCACAAAGCAGCACGATACTGCATGCTGGCACGATTGTTTCGCCACAGAGCCACAGGCAGCTCAAAAGACACCAGTCACACTTGGCCTACAGGTTGTGGCTGTTGGGCTTAAGAAGCAAACTAGTAATGTAGAAAATCAGGCTGAAGTTGCAGCAAATAACCCTTCTGCATTACAAAAATACAAAACTCTCAAGCAAATATATATCAAAGTCTTACAAACATTAATTAAACTTGCCCTCCCCCCCAATACTTCCTCTAATACAGTGCCCAAAAATCTACAGCGAACATTTCTCTGCTGAGCAGCTCAGAACAGAAAAGCTCAAAAGTCAGGCACATCTTAGAGCTGTGCAAGCAGTTAGGCTAGATGACTGGATTCTGGCATCTCATGCACGCTCTTGCACTCCAAGACACATCCTCCTGGCATGTATGCACGTAAACGTGAGCCTCAGCTACTCAGTGGGTTCCCTGGTAACAGCAGCAGTGAACCTGCAGCTGTAGAAATTCTAGCAGGGACTGCTGAAATAGTATTCTCTGCATAACATTTAAGAACAAAGCTATTTTGGGAAAAGCTGCTCTGATCATCTTATATGTCTTACACTGTACTTGAAGTTCTGTGTGATAAGTTTAATAGATTTTAAGTCCTACAACTCACTCTGGCTTGTTCACGCAGCTGATCCACAATTAAGCGATCAACTCTTGATGGGTTTGATGTCAGCCTTGGAATCGGAGTGTTGTTAGCACTGGAAACCTTTTTCCCTAGGAAATTCTTAGCCAGAGCTGATTCAGACTGCAGGAAAACAAAAGAATAACTCCCTAAGAATGTAAGCCGCACAGCGCGCTTTATTACAGAAACAAGAAAAAATATCAGATATACAATTTCTTTCCCTTAGGGTTTTGGATGTTTTTTTAAAGCAGATAATGAGGATTCAGTCATTTGGGATTTAACCATTTGGTAAGACAATCACCTGTCTTAAGTGAACAGCTGCTTAACTCAAAGCAGTTCAACTAAAGTAATTACACCAACATCATGTGTTTTTCAGAAGCACTAGGTCTTCTCACACTCGACTACAGCCTCTACTAGTTTTGCCTGTAAATAAGAATGAGCAAACAGGTGTGGATCTCATCCACACAATTAAAATTAAATTGTTTAAGTCAGCAAGTAATCTAAATTTTGTACAGTTAGTCAACCTACAGAAAGCTTTTTTTGTTTTGTTTTGTTAAAATAAAATCATAATTTATTTAGCCATCAGAAAATTACTTGGAAACCTGACTGCAAGATTTCAGATTTCAATCTCTCTCACCTCGTTGTTATGTTACTCTGGAAGACCTGTAACAATAGCTAGCTAAACCTGTTTCAAAATTGCATTTCTTAGACTGTCTTGTGGTGGTCCACATAAAGCTGCAGTCTAATTTTCTCCACCACATCCCCCTGCCACGCACGTGTCAACTCTTTCACACTTTTCTATGCAAGCCTAGACATCAATCTCCCCTCCTAAAGTCAAGCTCATTCTCTCTCTAAATCCTCTATTCAAAGCAACAACCGGCTTTTGTCAGGAAACACTTTGGCAAAAGAGCCCTGCGTTACATCTCCTCACAATTAAGTTTCTTTCACAACAGAGCTTCCACAGAGAAGCTGACAGCCAAATGGCCTGGCCCCACGATTCCCAGGTAACATTTGGTCAAGTTTCCCTCACAGGAAGTCACAGCTCCAGATCGCTTTTGAATTTCAATACCAGCTAAACTGGTGAAATTAAGACAGCTTTTACATTCAACAAGGGTAGCCTGAAGCGCTTCCACTGGTAACCAAAAAGGGCAATTGCTTTAAGTAGGGCTTCATACAGAACTACCCGAATCTTTTAGTTCATGTGTTTTAATATTACCCTTTCTTTGGCCTCCATTTCTGGGGGAAAAAAAAAAGAACCCCTTCAAATACGTCTTAGGTTTAAAACTTCAGGGAAACAGGAGATGAGAACAACTCATTGAAAGAACTGAAACTATAAGGCCTGAGAATTTTAATTAATTCTTGAAAGGATTAAAGTTTAGTCCCAATTCAACATATAATTAATGGATTTGCTTTCAAAGTTTCCAGATGCATTGTATTTATCATGTTAAAAAAAAAGTGTAACATTGTTTTGTCAGTCATACGACACACTTTCCCCAACCCCAACACAGAGACTGAAAAAGTCACTGAATCCCTGCTTTAAGTGCAAGATTCAACACAACATTCATTATGCTCCCAGCCAGGCTACAAACCTTCAAAACTTCTGTTTTCAGTGCAAATATACAGGGAAGCAAACTCGTATTAACTTCAAAGTCCCATTAAGCATTTCAACTCATAACAGTGGGAATTACCCATAATCTCTAACAGGTCTGAGTAGGATGAGATCTAAATGAAATCCATGATATGGCATATTAATCTAGGTTGGGTTTGGGTTTTTTTTTACCTTCTTTCTTTCTTTCTCCAAAGCTCTCCACTGTTCGTAACATTCTTCTAGTCTAACATGAAGTTCGCTGGCAGGCCCACTACGGGTTTTAACTTGCCTTTGAAATCCAAATGCTGGTACAAAACCAGAAAAAGAACTGTCACCATACATCTTTTTGTTAAAATAAGGGTAGAGGCGTTTTAAATCATCACGGGAGAACAAATCGCGAGGCTCCATCAGAGGGACAACAGAACGGCCAAACAGGTGAGCTGATCTCAAGGGGAATGCACTTGAGCCAAGCTGCTGATTACGTCTGAAGTCACCCATCATGCAGTTGTTGGAAAAGCTTGGAGTCTGTAGGCAAGTCACAGGATTCATGGCGTTACTGTCTCCGCTCCCCTGCCTGACATTAAACTGACCCTGAGACTCCGTTAAATCTTGGTACATGTTCTGCAACAACCCATCTGCATGCTTTTGTCCTTCCAGATCATAATGCTCACTCCGTGGCTTCAACTGGAAACGGTGTTTGTTCATATTTTCAATGATCCCCAACTGCTGAGCTGGATAATTGTCACAGAATCCGTTTGGCTGCTTTAATTTCTTTTCACTTAAATACTCAATGAGATTCTCTTCTCCGCTCCTAACTAGTGCTTCCATGCAAGCAGCAGACCAAGCTCGTTCTGGAGTGTTATAACCAAAATCAAGACTTGAAAAAAACGAAGGATTATCTTGACAGTACTTGTGAAATAAATTACTATTTAAAGGGAAATTTGAAGATGATAACTGAAAAAAATCGTTAGAATGACTGGAAGTTTTTGGAAAAGCAGGTAAATGATTATTCAGTTTCAAAAAAGGACTCGGATTCTGAAACGGAACAGAAGCAGCGGTTTTAGTTTGCATGTTCATCCAAGCTGGCCTTATGTTAGCACCTGCTGAAGGGTTTGCTGAGTTTGGTAATAATGGAAGTGATTTACAGTATTCAGAATTCTGAAGATCAGGCTTGGAAAACTGCTGCTTTTCTACACTATTTGCACAGTCACTATTCCCTGGACAAGCTGCAAAAGATTTTACTCCATATTCAAATTTTTGCCCAAAATCGGCGCAGAATGAAGCTTCATTTGCAAATTGTTTTTCTGACAGAAGTCCGACAGCCTTGGGAAATGTAAAGTTTTGCTGATCTGAAATTGTATCTTCCATTTTTTTTTGAGTCCCTGATTTAACTTGAAACAATTTAGTATAGGGTTCTGTGTCCAGAGATGGTGCCTCAATGGTTCTGTTTACTAACTTTTTATTATCTTGGAGGCTACAATTGCTGCTCTTGTTAGGCTTTGCTTTACTAGCATGAGAACATTCAGTGTATCTACTATAATCTGCATTTTCATTGTATCTGTGAAATTGCGGAAGAAACGTTTCTGCCCGCTTTTGGTGCAGCTGCGCATCTGCTCCTTTGGGACACACCTTCTCCCTTCCATAAGGATAAGCATCGGCTCCCGAGTCTTTCATTACTTCTGAATACCCAACTTGGGGTGTAAAGGCATTCTTTATGTATGGATAGTTCTGATACATGGGCGTTGTCTTAACATTCTCATTAGTCTGCATGTTGCAACAGTTGGCATGATCATTCCTAGAAGGGTATAAACACTGCTCTTCAAGGTCTATGCCGGTAAACCCGCGATAACATTCGTCTACTTTTTGTTGTGATGCAAGATTACCACTTTGCGAGTACTGTTTTTCAGCAGCAGATATGGATTCGCTACTATAAAAACCCTGTTGTGAGACAGCTCCAACAACTGATCTTTTAGTTTCTGGCAACAGGTCATGGTGGTCTACGATTCTGTTTGCATTCATGGGCCATACTGACTTCAAGTTGGAAGGGCAACTCCTTGAAAAACAAGAAATACACGGTTAGATTCTGATCTGTGGTGCTCCTCTTCCATTGCCAAGTGCAGAAAAAGGTTTAAGAACCCAATTCTTCCCCAGTCATTTCTCTCAATCGATTCAAAGATGTCTTACTCCAACTTCTACCCACTACTGTCATCGTTGCAGTTTTCCTTAACTAGATGAGAAAACTGATTCTGACCTGTGTAAACCCGCCCATATACCCTCGGAGCTACGTACAACGCCTTCAAGCTGCAAGCGATGTGTACATACCAAATTATGTTCAGTCAATCCCATCAAGAGATTTACTATCTGTCACCACTAAAATACTCCTGGTTAAGCAAGAGGTTAAGATAACCATACTTCCCAAACTACCCACAGCCTTTGAAAGCTGTGTCCTAGCCCTCCAGACAAAACACTTCTCTGTGTCATCTTGCTTGTTGCTTCAGAATCGCCTGTCTTTTACACTGGCTTACACTGCTTCCTGCAGGTAAATCAAGAATAAGCATCTCGGCACATTTTCTTTCCTTCCACTAATTACCATGAGTTAACGCAGGACAATCGCTGCCTGTCAAGGAAAGCTGTAAACAGACTAAGTGAAAAATGGAATTGTGCCTGGAAGTCATTACAGTCACAGCCAAATTCGGCAGTACTGAAGACAGAAATCCAACCTTAACTGTCTGAAGCAAAGGAATTTGTAAGTTATCTTCTGATCAAGACTGATTCTCTCTCTAAAGTTTTCCCTCACTTCAGCCACATAACTCAGCACACATACAGAAATCATTGGAATTCTGGGAGAAGACAGAAAGGAAGCGTGGTGCCTGGCTTGGGAACCTTGAGAACTTGGTTCGCTCTCTTAGAATCATAGAATCGTTTAGGTTGGAAAAGACCCTTAAGATCATCGAGTCCAACCGTTATCCCTTAGACCTAGAATACTCAGATTCAGGCAAAAGAGCGTGAGCTCTCTAAGCATCTTGGGGACGCTGGACCTGAATCCTTCTGTGTCAAGTTATTGTGACTATCTAATGGTTTCTTCTGGTGCTAGAATATAGGCAGAATAAATCTGACATTTAGATATGCAAATACTGCTCAGGTAGCACTAACATCAAGAACTACTCATTTTGCATTGAATTCTTCCCTGCTGCCACTTCAGGAAAGCGTGAAGGAATACGATTTTGTGTTTTGTGTATTCTTTCTGTGAATTGAAATTAATTAATTAAGAAACCTGAAGTCTGAATTCAGATCTGAAATTGATCTAAAAAAATAGGCCAAGTCACATATTCAAGGAGATTTATTTGAATACAGCATTCCACAATGCTTGTTAAGGACTTACTTAAAAAATGCCAATTAAAAAGTTCTGTAAATACCAGAAAGCCAAAAAATACCACGTAACTTGAGTACCCGGAGAAAAGCTTTCAAGTATCACAACTGAAATATTAGAAGATTAGGGGGAAGGAAGGGAAACCGTAAAGAGCATGAGGACTTGCCAGCAGCAGACGCGAAGATGACTAACAGAACAGATACTGAGATCAGCAAGGGTAGTTTTTGTCAGAGGAAGAGAATGCCAGCAGTGCTTGCATGGCAACACACTCACCCCTCAGCACAATATGGCTGTAATTTATCTTGTTCTTCCAAGATGTTAGACACAAGTCCATATAAATCTGTTTCACTGCCATAATCATTCCTTTCAGGTTGAATCCTGAAAACAAATTGTGTATTAGTAAAAACAATTACTTCATTCAAAATAATTCATAAGCTAAATTAAACAAAAATAATCCATCTACTCCTTCAACACACACATTCTCCCTCTGTCACAAATGACTACCTGGCCTTCATATTAATCTGAGAAGCAAGAGGCTGCTTAGTATCATCTCCATAGGTAGACCATGGTGCATATAAAAGGGAAGAGTCCACAGGCACAGAGTACTCTGATGTTGAAAGGGAAGAACTGTAGGTCTGAGGTAGCTCTAGATTTTCTTCATTCTGCATTTTATGGACAATAAAAGCACCGATTTTAATATTACACACATCAAATTGTCATTTCATTATTCTACACAGTTGTAACTGAGTTCACCCTTGGAGTAACCAGAGCATGAGAAGCAAGCAAGCCACATACTTTTTGACATAATGCTACAGGTAACTTCTGCTGGTGACTACTGCCCAGTGCATATACACATAGGCGTAAAAATTTCAGGCCATGTCAGCCTAAAACATCTGCACCAGTTTCTAACAGATGATCACCAACAGGAGTCAGGAGACACTCCTTTTCTCCCAATCATCAAAGGTTATTTAAGCTACTGAAGAAAACCTACATCCAATTCTTTTCTAGAGAAAAGGTCTTCTACCCAGTTTAAGTGAAAAGGAGCAATTGCTTGTTTGTTTAAACACAATATGCTTTCTTAGCTCTTAGTAAGTGAAAAAATTAATGGTGTTTTTACAGGGTTAAATGTTAAAGATACATGATATACTCCTTTACAGAGCACAGTAGTCTAGCAGCTACAGAAAGCGGCACACAAAGCCTGGTTTTATTCCCAGTAAGGCTTTCTGCTTAGCTATGGGCAGGTGTCTCTACTTCACGTCTCAGTTCCCTGTGTCTGTAAAATACTTCTGTAAGCAAAGAAAGATGGCCAGTTGCTGGACTTAAGGACATGGAAGCACAAAGCCAAACGAGTCTCAGCTAGAATAAGTAATAGGTCTATTATTGAAGGTGCTGGGAATGAGTTTTCATTCATTTATCTGAGTCTTTTACCTCAGCAGAAGTGTATGGCTATGAAAGGCAAAATGAACAGAGAGGTCTGATGTACTTAGCTGTCCTGGCATTTTCTACTGCTCGGACTAAGAACCCCTGCTCAACAGGCTGGTTTGTGTGAACATTTGGACTCTACAACTGTCATATGGCACAGAAATATCTGCTGCAATACCTAAGCTTCTCCTTCTTACCGACTTCTCAGTTTTCCTAAAAATAGTCATTTGCTCCTTACTTTGTCTACAATTGTTTATGGTAACAGAAGAACAAAGAACACAGTGAAATACTGTTTTACTAAACACCACATACTCCTTCATCTGTGACTATTAAAAAAGTCACTGTCCTTTCTGATGAATACTACGACTATGGAGATTTATTATGAATAAATCAAAACACCGTGATGTATGTTCGCCAGTATAAGCAACTGTATAAGAAGTATTTTTTGACCATTTTGTTTACAAGCAACCCGAACTCTTACACAGATATAAAAAATTCACTTATAATCAAATGAACCTGTGATTTGTAGCAACCGTATAGCGAGCCAGAGTCTGTCATTACGCTACTGAATGCATCAGTCAGCCTCCCGCCAGCTTCTGCGCTACTCCAGCAGCGACTGCCACCTCTGAATGCAACTTTAGGCTATGCAAGACAAGGAAAAAATAAGTGGTAGAAGGACATAATTATACATAGACCTGAGGGTTGTAGATTTTATACCAACATGAACTTCTTTAACACTTTAATTTACCTGTGGATTCTGCTCACCTGAGTTTTCAGGCAGTTAGTTCTACGTATTGACATTAGAACACTTCTGTATTCACCCTTAGAGAAAAGCTTAACTCAACAAACCACAACTAATTAATGAGGTGTTTAGAGACAGAGGAGGTGCAGATTAAGAGGAAACCTGCATTCTCTCCATTTACGCTGAGCTTCCGAAGGGCCGAACCACCACAGAAAAACATCAACTACAGAAGTAGAATTATCATCCCTTTCACCACCAGCAGCAGAGAAGTCATTTAGCCTTCCGCGCATCGCTAGACACCTCTCCTCCTTTCATCACTGTTCCTATTACATCATTTCCATTACACGAATGTATGTATGTGCATTTTCAGATTTCAGGAGCTAGTATTTTGCTATAATACACACACTGGGAACTACAGTGGAAATCTGCCCCATTCTGTAACTAGAAGAGAAACAACTTCCATCTAAGGAACACCCCTCTCCCCATCGCCAACCTGGAAGTGCTCAGAAATAGGTGGCCAGTGGGAGCAAGGAATGAAAACAAAACAAAAAGTTAGGTGCCTTTTCTTCCCTTCTTCAGAAGGTGAGGTACACAAGGAAAATTTAAAGTTAAAATAAAACTGATTAGCTAAAAAACCCCTTTAGCTCACGAATAAAAAAGTGAAGTTATTTGCATAATATTTAAAATATTACCATAGCAGCTCATTTGAAATGCTTATTAAATTCAGAGAAAGTTCAAGTTTCACAGGACGAGCGTTCTGAAACTTTTCTGAATAAGCACTCCTCTCTAAAAAGATGTTCTTCTACAGCTACCTGAGGATGAAAACAGACTCTGCATGTCACGTATGCGGTCTACAGCATGATCTTCCTTCTAGTTTATGCCTCAGTTACACCAATATATTAACACACTGCTTTTTTCAGACACATTTTAGAAATACGTGAACACGCAAAGTCAGAATTAGTGCGGAGCACAGCTCCAGTTCTTACACTAATTACGCCACGTTTTTGCTTTAGTTATCGCCTTGTTCAGTAAGGACACCTAGCACTTGCATGATCTGTGATCTCAAAGAATGAGGAAACATACAGGTACAAGGAGCTGCTACAGATTTGTGACACCCCCCCCCCCCCCACCCCCTACACACTCATTTACTTCCCAAATGGAAGTTTTTTCAGGACACTGGAAGTCTTTTCCCGACGCTTTTGAGCTCAGTTTCACAGCACCTGTTACCACAAGGCAGGCCCAGGCCTAGACGGCGCTNCGCGCGCGGCCATGGCGGGCCGCCTGAGGCGACGGGCGGCCGTTACCTTCGCGCCGGGCCAACCGCCCCCCGCGCCCCGCGCGCTCGGGGGGATTGGCCAACTCCTGAGCCGCCTAACCAATGAGAGGCCGCTCGGCTCCCTCGCACCTCCCCGCTCCGCGTGACCCTCTCTGCTCTCCACGCGGCTATTAGACATCGAGAGCCCATAGCTAGTATCATGGCAACAGAGCTTTATTTCTATTGGCCCTCATCCGCCAACATCTAGCCAATGAAAAATCACCTCGCCGACCCCTCCCGCCAATGAGGGGCCGCGGAGGCGTTGTTCTCCCGGAGACAGTGCCGCGGCAGGCGAAGCGGCCTCGGCCCCTCCCGCCACAAGCGCCGGGCCCGGAGCGGGGCGGCCCCGAGGGTCCTTCTCCGCTGGGCGCTGCCCCGGCACCTCCCCTGAGGGCTGCCCGGCCGCCACGGGGCTGGCACCGGCCTGGCTGCTGTGTCGGGGCAATGCCTGAGGCAGCCCCGGGCCCTGTCAGCCCCTCAGGCCCTGTCAGCCCTGGGTCCTGCCGCCCCCGGGCCCGGTCAGCCGGGCTGCCCTCAGCTGCTGCCGCCCCGGCCCTGCGCTAGGGCAGTCCTGCCCGGCGCCAAACTGCCCCCGCGACTCCGCAGTCCCTCGGGTCACCCGCAGGAGCAAGAGGAAACCTCCCTTGCCTGTCATCGGTGACAAAAGGGGTCCCCGGCCTTGTGCCATGGTTCCCTGCCTGTGGCGGGGCCCGCTGGGCTGAGCCCTTGCTGGGGAGTCAACGGCCGAGGGTGTCCCAGAGCCCCAGGGCTGCTGGGTTGGAAGGAGAAACCATAGGAAACCTGATGGAAGAGGGAGCCCAGTTCAAGCAGCAAGGTCTCTGTGTTGCCAGCTCTTGTTTCTTTATACTTCTCGTCCTTGCTGCTGGCTTAGGTACTCTGCCAAGCATATGAATATCGCTGTTTTCACTAAAAAGGACTAAGGAAAACCTAAAAGCCCTGAAACCAAACCAAACCAAACCACATGCTTGTTTTCAAGCAAGTGTTTCTCAAGCTATTTTGCTTCGTAGTTCTCATGCTATTTTGGTTTTCACATCTCAAGCTATTTTTACGGAATCTAGGGACATCGTTTTTGTTGCCATCTCTATTTGGGTGGATAAAGGCAGTATGCAGATCACTTCATGACGATAGAGGCATGCATTTTTTTATGAATTGTGGCATTTGTGACGTGATACATCTCTTTCATTCCCCAGTCCTAGCTATCCTCCTGCATCCTTACTGCCAGCCAGCAGCTTCGCAGGGGGGTTAGCGGGCTGAGCCTGCACACCACTGCCTGCGGGGCCAGATCCTGCCCAAGGGGCCTTCCTAAACCCACCCAGGGAGCAGGGCCATGTACCCAGGGATTCAGGACGCGGATGTTGCGTCTGCCAGAAGCCGGAGGTGAAGGTCTGGGTTCCACAGTCCGCACCATCCCCCTGCTTCATCCCTCGCTCCCTTCCCTGGGGAGGGGCTGGCTGTGGGGCAGAGCTTTGGGACATGCCCTGGCAAAGGCGCTGACCTGGTTCAGAGCCTTGTGCCCAGAGCTCCTCGAGATGCAGTCCCCTCACCCAGGGAGACAAGTCGCAGCTGGAGCTCAGGACCAAGTGGGGGTGGGCTGGGGTCCCCTTTGGTCCCAGATCTGAGGAGGAACCGGTGCGACCTTCATGTTTGGTTTGGGAAGATTTGCTTTGCTTTTTTTCCCCCCTTTGAAATGGTGAAATACCATTTTCCCCTTTTGAAATGGAGGAGCGTGGCTGCTCCACCCTCACTGTCCCCTCAAGTCGCTATTTCCCTATAATTTTCGCTATTTTATTTCTATAAATTCAGAGGTCTTATTTCCAGTTTCTTTCTGCAAGGGACTCTTTCAAGCGCACACGGCAGAGAGTTTTGGGAAGCTCAGAGTGGTGAGAATCCCCCCAGAATTATATAATTCAGCCAGAGTTCACTGCTGGGGGTGCAGCAGCACCAGACTCCTCCAGGGAGGACCCTCTGGGCCAGATACCTTTGCCAACTGCAGAGGAAAACGCTGTTTCAGCAGATGCGGGTGTTCACCTGTCAGTCTCACAGCCACTTTCACATGTAACAGAGGCCGGGAAGCAAACCCCCACCAGCGAGAACTGCCTGGCAGTTACCTGCCCGAAGCCAAGGGGTTATTTGCAATATTTAACAACCACTTTTCAGAGACGTTTCCCCAGTGCAGCGATTTCTGTTGAGGAAGGCACATAGATGGAGAAACTCTGCTCAGCTGCAAGGAGGAAGAACGTGGTCTCACTGGGGGAAACCAAATTCTTGCACTGTTTAGACCTGCCCACAACAGATTGAGGCATCGACCCGATTTCTTTATCCGCCGAGTCCTGCGCTCATGCTCTGCACTGAGGTATTTCGCGGCCTAAGGTACCAACCACTTTGGCCCGCTGCGTTAAAGTGCCCCCACCCAGTTTTCCATGAACTTGGCATTCCCCTCTGGGTTACAGTTAACGTTGCTACCTGTTCAAGGCAGCAAACCAGCCGTTAAAATCAGTACTAATATTTTATTATGTTGTTAAAGCCCTGCGCAGTAAGTGATGTAACAGGCTGCTAACGCATTAAAGCTCGCTCCCTGAATTGATTTCCAGGCTGTTGAGGTTGGCTTTGGAGACAGTACTGAACCTCGCTTTGGAGTCCAAGCGTTTGCCGCCTTCCTGCCTCAAAGCAAAGTCAAGACCAAAGACCATAACTGGAATTTCATTCTCCCGCAGAACATTACACAGGGGGATGCAGCCCTGTGAACAAGCTATTTTCATCTCTCAGCATGAGACAGTTTATCCAATATGATCTGTTGCTCTTAAGAGTGCAGCGCTATTTCAACCAAATCCCCCATACGGATCCATAGCCAGAAGTCTGGCTACAAGATTCAGTAAGTGCTCCAACGGGACCAGGCTATGCCAGCTCCACGTAGAAGCAAGAGCTGCAATGGGCAGAAGACACCCACGTCGTGAGCGAAGGCCTCGCAACGGGCTTTAGAAGCCCCAAGCCCTCCCTACCAAAGAATGAGGTTAACTCCAGGCTTTGACATGTGCTGAGAGACCGGAGTAGCAGCTCTAAGATCCCATCATCTGGCTTTCAGGCTTGCATGCACCTGTAATTTGTGGCACAAAGCATAAAAACAGGCCATTAGTATAAACCAGATGCTATTGAATGGAAAGCCACCTCAGAAAAAAAGGTAAGCCATTGGAGGTGGCCACAGCACCCCGTTTAAAGTACCTAATAGCTGCTGTATGATGCACTATTTGGAGTTCACCAGCTTTAAAGTCCCCTTTACTGCACAAAGCGCTGTAAACCCCCTCACTGGCCACTGATTAGGGCTCCACGCTCAGGGCCCAGAGACGTGAGGGGTCTCCAAGCCCTGCCAGCCCCCTGCCGATGCCAGTCCTGCTGCCGGCGGGGACTCTGTCCCGAGGCCTGTCCCCACTCGAGACTCTCACCGCACAGGGCCGCGGCCCTGCCGCCCACCCCCGGCCGCCGCCCCTTCCCTCAGGGCAAAGCCTGAGCCATCCAGCCCCCACGCTGGGGGCACATCCAGTGTCCGCAGACCCCAGCCCCGCCTGAGGCCGGCTCTCCGGCACCCGGGCCCGAGTGCCGCGGTGCAGCCCGCCCCTCACGGCGTTCCCGCCGCCGAGCCCCTCACCGCAGGCCGGCAGCCCCCCCCCCCCCGCCCGCCGTGAGGGGAACCGCGGCTCCTCCCACCCCCCCCCCG